>JASEVX010000002.1:148541983-148674590 GCA_031761405.1 Serripes groenlandicus
CATTCATATAGTCTGTTTATGATATGCGCCTCGTGCCGCGGAGAAAACCAACATTGTCTAAAGTATCTACCCAGATCAGCCTTGGCGCAGTAGTCCTTGCATGCTAACCGGGACAGACTCTTTTCGCCTTCTGTAGATTTTCTGTTTTTAGGAATTATTATTCTATACCTCTATACCCTTGAGATGGAATGTGCCGGCTGATCTGGGTCGATACATTACGCAGAGAGCCACAATGTTGGTTTTTCTCGTTTTGGACGGCTCATATGTATTGTCCAAGTCGTAGGAAAAGCCTCTTGAGAACAGTTTTACTGGACAGTCTGAATGAAACAAAAACATTATTTGATCGTAATTGATATTAAATTTCGAAATCTTCGAAGGTCAATTTTCACGTGACAGAGTAGATTATTGTAAACACATACGGATCGTATATACCTTCCTTTAGAACAGTTAACAAAGACTTTAATAAAGAGGTAGTTATATAGTTTTCTTGTTTTGGGCGACTCATCAGGATGTGTGGTGTTAGAATATAACGACTGACTCGCTACTGTCAGGGTAAATAGAGCAATCAAACTGAAAACATATCGAGTCAAGGAATCGCTGTGATATATAACTAATAAAAAGGTTGAAAAATGGCGCAAAACACCATACAAAACAAATTAGACATTTAAACTTTCCCGACAAACACTCAGAATTGGCAGCAGTCAATGTCAGGCACATTTTTGAAAACTCTGTAAATACTGTGAGTTCAATTATAGGGAGCAAATTTCTCATTGTGTCATATATTTTCAAAAAGTATCTGATGCAAATGCGATACGATATGCCTAGATGTGGGAAATGTTTTATAATTAAAGTTAACCTTATATCATGAACGTTTTTGTCGACCAGATCAAAACATGTTGTAGTATGCATTAGATTGTTTGGAGTTAAGACGTTTCATTCCTTCACGACGAACTGTTTCACTACGAACATCGTGTCTGACACCAGTACTTCCTACACTATTTGGTGTGATAATGTGGGTTTGAGGTATTCACCGTGACCGGAGAGGTAAGCGGCGGGGATTTTGAACCTTGCGTACCCGGGTTCGATCCAAAGTCGCGGCGGTCATAGGGAATTGCTCTTTGGCAGGGAACTTTTCCTAGCCTAGAGTACTGGTTCGTTTACCAAAGGGATCATGGATAAATGATATGTCGCCGTGATATTACTGAACATTTGCAAACGTCGTAAAACCCCAAATAAAACAAATGAAACCACATGTTTCTCCTCAGGAACCAGATATCTTTTAAGTTTAAACTTTATTTATTTCACATCTGATTGCGAAACAAGCTTCAGTTTATATTAATCACGCTCGATGTCTGCTTCCTGGCAGACTTATCCAGTACTACACTGTAGGTTTGTGAGGAAAAATCGCAGAAGGCAAAAACTCGCTCATATACGGGATTCGAGCCCAGGGTCTTTTTGGTACGAGGGGATGACGCTCTCAATACCATTGCTACCACTATCTTTCACAGCTATCTTTTTACAGCTACATAACCCACTTAGCACATTGTTGGAAGAGAAATAAGGCTTTATCTCAATGCATCTTAGTCCAATCAATCGGAAGGAAGAAATGAGCACGAGGCGGGATTCGAACGCACCGAAACCTGAATCGATTGCAAATCGCTATTCACCGACTTGAGCAAAAAGAGGCTCGCGGCTCGATAAAATAAACACATATTTTTCAATTTAATCCTTTACCCACATATAGACGCTTTTCTGACAGCCTCTGCAGACAGACAACTTTTGAAAAACACTGAGACAAATAGGAAGAACTTGCTCAAAAACGAGCAGTTTCTCCTTGCACCACAGTGTTTTCATTTATTAATACTTTCATGTATAGAGGTTTTCCATAAGAAAAATCGGGTATTTTTTAAAGTCGTCTGCTGCATATATTTAGTATGTGGGAAAGGGTTAACGGATGTTCTCAGTTCATAAAATTCATCCTAAACCCCATGCACATCTAGACTAGAATACAGTCCCTAATCTTAAAATATCACTCAACTATTTGTCATTGAAATTAAATGTACTTCAATCTGCTTTTTCCTTTGTCCAATTCGAAATATGTTAATGAAAATGGTTTCTAGTCTAAGGAAACATCCTAACGATATACTCGTCCGAAAGCCTGGTTTTTATTTCGGGATTAAAACAAATTATTAGTGTGATAGGTTGAAGTCGCTTGATGTCAGTTTAGATCCCGAATTATAATAAGAACTAGATCTCTTTCAATTAGAATAAATCTATCATAATGGCAATAAGAGCCACTCAGTTCAAGTAAGTTTTTTTAAATCGATATTTCATGTACTATCAAATGTTTACATTTGAGCACGTGTAGGTTCATATCATCTTATCCACACTGCTAAGTTGTTTATTGCGTTTTTACGCCAGTTTTCAACATTAGTTCGATTACATCACAGCGACAGTTCACCTTATTCATAATCACTGGGTAAAACGAACCAGTAATAGATCTAGGAAATAGGTGCCTTGACCAATGGGCACAACCATCATGACCAGTCGTGCCACGACTGGGAATCGAACTCCGGAACGCTAACTACTCGTCACAGTCGGATTTCCACCTACCCAGTTCTTATAAGAAATGTTTTAACAAACTAGTGTGAGTTAAATGTTAAACTATTTAGATCTTGATAATAAATAATGAATAATATATATAATAATAAATATATATAATAAAATAACTATTATATAATAATAATAATGATAAAAATAAAAATAATAATGATAATTTATAATAATTATAGTAATTATATAATAATAATAATAATCATCATCATTATAATAATAATAATAAATAATAATTGATTAATTATATAATGGATAATAATAATAATAATGATAATTATAAAGACTTTATTTATAATGACGGCATAATTGAGTTTTAACCCAGTCTTCACATGTGGGCCTTTGGAAAATTTTGAATTAAATTTACATTAAGACAGTCTATAACAATCAACTATGCAAACAGACACAGTAACAGAACAGAACAGAACACACATTATGATATTTGGACTTAAACAAGATGTTTCTCGTCCATACATGATTACCAGTTTATTTTCAGGTCATAATAATAGAACATCTATATTACATTAAATTATACACAAATATATTAAATATATAAACATGTACATACATACATTATGTCATACACATATACATACACTCACACAAAACCCACACACACTACACACATATACAAAGAAATACTAATACTGATAATTATATTAGTATTGCTCATTTTACAACATACATTTATTTACAGAATGTGTAAGTGCAAGAGAGAATAATTAAACATTTCATGTATATAAGTAGTTTTCTCCTTATCACAAGAGCGCATTTTAATATAAACTGATCAGGTTAGTTGATCGTTGACTAGTGTCCGTAGAAACATAACAATTCACACAGTTTGTGTACACTAGGTCTATCAATAAAATGGTTACTTAAATATCTTTTCCTAATTACTTTATATACATTACAAGTAAGAATAAAGTGAAATTCATCTTCTATGTCGGCCAGTAGTTACATATTTTACAAAGTCGTTGGTTTCTCTCACACCCTGCTTGCCCCATATCGACCAGTCTGTATGTGTAGATTATGAGCAGATAGGCGAATTTGCACAGATTACTTTTCCTGTCCGATTTCAAACTTATCAAATCTAAGTAGTGCTCGTATTCGAAGTCAGGCTTAATTTCTTTATATAAAGTAAGCACCTTATTTTCTCTCAAATCACTTGACCACTGTTGGGTAAAAATGTCAATTAGTCTTTGTTTGAAGATTGTAAGAAATTCTTCGGATTAACACTAAGCGGTACTTCTCATACATATAAATATCCATTGTTTGCTAACATACTTCTTACTTTTTGCGGCCCAATTTGTGTGTCCTTTTCTTGAGATCATCTAGTAAGCACTGGTACACTGATGTAATAATACAATTGTCTGTCCGATTACTTATAAACCAATATTTTAAAATTCTTATTTGTCTAGCAATACTAAGAAGGAAAAAACGCCCTTAATTCTCCGTAAACACCAACGTTACTTGTGGATAATTTTACACCTAATAGCCTTTTACTAAAACTTCATATGTAGCCGCTCAATGTCTTTCAGTGAATAAAAAGCCGCTTACATTCTGACCCATATATTCGAAAATTGAAGGATACAAATGAATCAAACAAGTTGACACATAGTTTTGGACTAAAGCTGAATTCACGAGTATTAGCGAATAGTGTAGACATGGCTTTTAGTGCTTTTCCACAAATCAACTGTTGATGACGATTAAACGAGCCATTATAATTTCAGGACTTACTCCAAGGTAATTAAAGTCGTCAACTAGTTCTACAACGTTCCCATCATATGTCCACTGGTCCTCAGAGTTTTTATACGACCACTTTTGCGGAAAGACTATTATTTTAGTCTTATCAGTGTTTACCTCCAGACCCCACAGTCACAGTAAGTTTTTAAAAGATTTAGACTTGTTTTGTAGATCAGAAATTGTTTCACTCATTATCACCAATACTCATCTGCATATAAATATAAAATAAGAGTCAGCTCTATATACACTAATACCCGTACTACCGTTATTCGATAAGTAGAGTTCTAGATCCTCCACAAAAAATGAGTACAAAATCGGTGAACATAGTTTCTCCCTGTTTTAAGAAAACCGATCGCTATTTCATAGAACTCCGAATAACTACTGCAATATGTCTTAATTTTTACAGCGAACCCCATTCTACAGTGGCGCGTAAAGCGCATAGTAGTTTACCCTTAAGTCCTAATATCCAAACAGTTTGTACCACAGTGCATTCCGATTCACACTATCAAAGCATTTCTTCATATCGATAAAATGCACAATATAGTGTTTTTTTAGACCATTATTAATCATATGCTCTACCAGACAATGAAGACTAAAAATAGCATCGGTTGTAGAATAGCCCCTTTTTAAAACCAAACGTAGCGTCTGAGATGATATCATTCTTTTCACTCCAGTCACTGAGACGTTTATTTAGAACACATGTATACAATTTAGAGATACAGCCTTCCTAATGTGATGCCGCGGTAATTGTTCACATCGTTTATATCTCCTTTTTATGCAAAGGAATCACTATTCCTTCCATCCAACTTGACTGAAAAATCCAGAATCGAAAACAATGTTGAAAAGGTCAGCCAAATGAGCTGATATTATATCACCTGTAGAAATGAAATATTCGTTTATCATTTCATCATGACTGTCTGCATGCGTAGGACTGATCGGGATCTTTACTGTCTAGAAAAGCCAACTTGCATCTTTTCGAATGCACTTGCGCATTTTATATCACCGATATCATCCGCTATTTTTAGATTAGCATATAAGACTCGTTGAACGAAAACGAACCTTAATGCCGTTTACAATGAGTGTATATCAAGATCAACCGAAGCATTTGCTCATGCTCATCTGGCTCTGGAAAATTCACCAATAACTCACAGAGTTTCAAAAACGTCACAAGAGTCAAAAGTTGTCCGTATTTCTATAAATGAATCCATGATGTATGCATTTGTTGATCATCTGTTACCTAGTTATGTATAATGCTATCTGTTTGTTTATCAGGGGAGATGAAAAAACTACTTGAACTTGAACTTATGGTTGAAAACAGTGTGAATGGCGCAAGTCGATCTTAGGTTGGTTTTCATAGAGCACAGATCTCGTGTGCATATGTGCGAATCGTAACCCTTATCCGTTGAATGTCTGGTATCATTCAATATATTCTTTACATTGTGTTCGCGTCTATGAAGTCATTCCATATATGTTTACATGTGTTCGACGTCTATAAAGTGATTTCCAAATATGTTTACATGTGTTCGCGTCTATGAAGTCATTCCAAATATGTTTACATGTGTTCGCGTCTATGAAGTCTTATTCCAAATATGTGTACATGTGTTATCGCGTCTATGAAGTCATTCCATATATCTTTACATGTGTTCGCGTCTATGAAGTCATTCCAAATATGTGTACATGTGTTCGCGTCTATGAAGTCATTCCAAATATGTGTACATGTGTTCGCGTCTATGAAGTCATTCCATATATCTTTACATGTGTTCGCGTCTATGAAGTCATTCCAAATATGTGTACATGTGTTCGCGTCTATGAAGTAATTCCATATATCTTTACATGGGTTCGCGTCTATGAAGTCATTCCATATATCTTTACATGTGTTCGCGTCTATGAAGTCATTTCCATATATCTTTACATGTGTTCGCGTCTATGAAGTCATATCATATATCTTTACATGTGTGTTCGCGTCTATGAAGTCATTCCATATATCTTTTACATGTGTTTCGCGTCTCTATGAAGTCTGACACGGATGTGGTGATTGGTCGCGGGTTAAACTCCTGACCGGATCATATCAAAGACTTTCTAAAATATGTAGTAATGGCTTTCCTTCCTTGGCGCTGAAGATTGTTGGGGCTTATTGTTGCGATTTGTTCACTGGTGTCAGGATAAATGGACCAGTAGTACTCGTAACTAACACAAGATCTCCGATTTTAACAGAAAACAAATTGGAACTAAGCGGTCGTCGAACACCGAAGAATAAACAAAGCATCTATATGTATGAAATAGTAATTGCTAGTGTTTATACCTTACTCTTTCAGCGCCAAAGGCAATATTGAGATTTTTGCAAACAATACAAATTCAGTTGATGTCAGCTCGTAACGAGCTGTCTCACCTGAAATATGCGTGTTTTGGCTGTGATGTTATAAGAATATACCAAATATTCCAATATCTATAACATGAAAATAGAATGAATGCAATTACAGCTGATGTCACTCGTAAATTTAATATGTTGTTCTATATTAGATATTTTTCTTATATATATTATACTTAATTTATGCCAGTGTTTATACGTCGTGGGACTACGGTTTATGTGCTTGTATATTGATCCAGCTGGTTACTTTACGAACGATTACACTTCAGCTCCCAAGAACCAGATATGTCCTTCTGTTTCATATTAGTGATTCACGTGTCATTGATTACTGTTGTTTTGTATTTATTTACAGGTTTACTGTATACACGACATGGGACTCGTTATGTGCTGGGATGCCGTTCCAGCGGGTACTTTACGTACCTCAAATATGCCCTCATATGTCAGAAGATATAAGTAAAAGAACAGGTATGTCAGTGATGTATTATTATTATTTGTTGTTGTTGTTTTATCAAAGCACTGTAACTACTATATGACATTTAGAGCACCTGTAATCCCCCATTTGTCGGTGTGTTATTCATTAAGGTTGGTAGATCATTGTGTTTATCTTTATTTTAGAGATGCACCTTGACTACCTTTTCTGACAAAATTTATTAGTGACTTTGTAAATAATAGTTCTGAAAGAACTTTGGTATTAAACGAGCATAAATAAAAATGTCATTATTAATGCTTTCAAACTGGTATCAAGGTATACCACCACCTTTTCCTCAATGTTTTGTCTCATACGTTTTCCCTGTCCATTCTGGGCAATAACAAAGACTTTAAAAAAGTAGTAAACTCTTCCCTAATTGGCGCTGAATTGTCGCTGGGAAAGCGTTAAGACTGATTCGTCGGCAGCATGGTAAACGAAACCAATATTGCTGGTAAGTTATCCAGGAAGCGTCGTGATATAATTGAAACTACTGTTGTGTTGAAAACGAACTTAAATCTCAGATAGATGTAGTATGTTAATGAAAGAAGGATCTATCTTATGATATATAAGTAGATTATGTTAATTTTGAAATGATCTTTCAATCTATAAAATTATGTAAATGAAAAATGATAATCTGTTTTTTAATATATATACATTATGGTAAAAAAAAATTGATATATATGTTTATCACAGTGACAATGATTGTATCTGATCTAATATAACTATTACGTATTTCTTTATATGTCACATGTGTAATATAACATGACCGAATGACTAATTCTGTATTCAATCGCGAATGTTTACAAAATGGCTGAGAACGTGTATCCGGTAAACACAAACGTCACGATAGATGGACGAGGTAAAGGGACCAGTATCGGTCATAAAACACTTTTTCTTATGTGATAAGTTAAGCAGTTTATTAAGTATTACATGTTGAGAGCTATTTTCTGACAGCGTAAACATTTTCGTTTTGTGTTTCGTCATGTGATTAAAAGAGTCTGCTATTCCTTGACATTGCATAAAGTCTTATTAAACTCGTCCGAGAATTTCTGGCTCGCTTAATAACGAATTTCTTGAACTCGTTTAATACAACTTAACATGAAATAACAACCCATGTTAGATCCTATATATTATGATAAGGTTTTTTTATGGTAATGGAAAATGAGGATCATTGCTTTGGTTTTTTAAAAATGGTAGAAATGTCTTTCCTTCAAATGCGAACAGCAATGTTGGATAATAATTATGACTGACTAAGCTGGTGTCAGGATAACTTTGAGTAGAAGTACTTGTAACAACAATACAGGCAAAACGCTGTCATATAATACTTGGAAACATTTGTTGAAAGCGGCATTACACACCATTCAAACCAGAGATGTTTCCCCGGCAGACATTTAAAAAATAACACAAATAAATAGATAATGTTAATGAAAAATGACAAAAATAGTGCCATTCACAACACATACAATGATCATATACGTTATTGTTTTAACTAAGTCAAATTTTCCTTCCAATTAAAACGATTGACAATATATCTACATCATATCAGACAAAAACAATTTTAAATATAGATTATCTGTGTTTTATCTGTCTATGTTTAATTTGTAATGAAAAAGACATATGAGTTTCATTTCCTTTTCGTCTGAAAACAAATATGACCGAATAAGAAATTAGTAGTGTAGGAGATTTTACTTTAATTCGTTTCTTTCTATATACACAAATATATTAAATACGCTTTA
Organism: Serripes groenlandicus; assembly: GCA_031761405.1. Taxonomy (NCBI): domain Eukaryota; kingdom Metazoa; phylum Mollusca; class Bivalvia; order Cardiida; family Cardiidae; genus Serripes; species Serripes groenlandicus. Next base: position 148,550,913 of record JASEVX010000002.1, read on the forward strand.
GAAACAAGAAACAAGTACATAAACAATTGAAACAATGATAATGCTAACCTTTACAAAGTTGTTTATTTTTTTCTATGTTTGTTATTAAATTGTTAATATATTTCCAATCTTTCTTCCTTAAACGCTTATTGTTTATTTAAAAGGTGACATGTCATGTAAATATATGTTACATTGTGTTGTATGACTAGAAGCTGTATTAGCTTATATCAATAAAATGTTGTCTTGTCTTGTTTAAGGCTTTGCCGCGCGTGAATGTGACGAGACGGGTAACTGGGCTCTCAATAAAGAGTTCAATATAACATCGGAGGGCTGGACGAACTATAGCGACTGTTTTAAACCGGACCCAATCTTCGTGGAGCTATCCGTGAGTACATATATTAACACTCGATTGGCGTAAAGATTTGTTACAAAAATGATCCCAAGTTTGAAGATAAATTTACTTCCAGTTTGACTGATCGGACCGTAACTTAAATGTGGACATGTATGTTTTTTTTTTTTTTTTTTGGAAATTTGTCATAAATAGCCGAATGGTATCCGAATAAAGTTTGAGCTGTCTTGCACAGAAACTTACCATTTGGCCAATAGTGTTTTCTCTAAAAGGTTAGACATCTCTAGTTTAATCTTTGATTAGTTTTCCTTTCTTTATAATACATTGTCATTGTAGTTATATTATACCTCCTCGTTTGCTACAGCGTCCGCCTCGAATTCGGGATGTCGCGGATTCGATACCTCGGCCGGGTCATACCATACCAAAGAATTTTAAAAGATTAGTAATGTCTTTTCCTCCATAGCGCTCATGATTGTGAGGTAGGTATTACGATTGGCTCTCTGGTGTCAGGATAATTTCATTAGTAGTATAGGTAACCCTGGAAACGGCGTAAAACACCATGCCAATCAAACACAAATGTAATGATACTTAATGCATCAAGTATACCGGTGGACTTTATTACCATGGCATTGGAAATACAGGGAGTAAAAATTGAAACGAAAGAAGAACATACATCTGGTATATCGATGTATGTATGAACTTTATTCACGGATCATTGTTTGAAGTCAAGCACTGCGAAATATCAATTAAATCAGTTCTACGTAGGAAATAATTATATTATAAAGGTTTTTCATATTTGACTACAATTGCCAGAAATAATATAATATAGGATAATGCGCCTACTTCATTTTTATCGGTAAATATATTTTGATGACGTTTGAGTGTTTTTATCCCATGATTCAATTTCTCAAACAGCTGTATATTCGAGCGACTTACATGCTTATCATTTGAGGATTTCCCGGAAATATAAAACCGCCGGTAAAACCTCTCCCTGACCAAGTACATAGCATTCTGTCATAACGTACACTTTTGCTATGTTCACTTTAGTTAATTACTATTTAAACATACTGTAGTTATCAATCAATAAAATGTACGAACCGTTTCCAAGAAATAATTCGCGGTGCTTATATGGATAGCCGGTTAGTAGGGGAGTACTTATCAGACTGCATGTAATAATAAGACTGAAACAAAGATAAAATGGGACAGATATGAGCCGTCACGCGAGAAAACCAACAATGTGGACTCTGCGTCAAGTTTCGAACCGGATTAGTCTAATAAACATGCCACGTAGGCTTACCCGATATACACGTTTCGCATTCTGTGGATTTTCTGTTTTAGGAATCGTTACTCTATACCTTTATCCCCCAGAGACGGAATTTGTGGGCCTGGACTAATCTGCGGGGACTGAGCAGGCTGATCCGGTTCGATAATTACGCAGAGACCTTAACGTTGGTTTTCTCACTTATCGTGCGCTCAATTTTAGAAGAAATATCTGCATTCTGTCTTACTTTATTGCAAATGGCGTTTGTGGTTCCGTGTACGCAACAGATAACTTAGAGCTTCTTTATTTCTAGGGAAAATGCAGTCCAATTTCAGTATCAACTTATTAGAAATACTTGCATCTATGTGACACAGGTTTTCTTTCCTGTGTTCCATTATAAATATAAAAAAAACACTAACAGACACTTCAATATTTATCCGCGAACATAAATCGTCTCTCGTCTAATTCTGTACAGTCAAACCTTTGCTAAAGACCTTTGATGAACGATTCCCTGCCTATAGTAACCGTACGTTTATATTCCCAATCTCATGTTCTGCATAAATGACCCTGTAATTAAAGACCACCTGTGAATAAAGACCATGGTGTTGTGTTCCAATGGGTGGTCTTTATACACAGGTTCCACTTTACATATATTACTTATATTAAAGGTGATAAACAAATAAGACTCTCATTCAATGTCACAGAGATGTAGATATTTTATACGGTTATGCACCGATTGCGTGTCAATGTCACAGAGATGTAGATATTTTATACGGCTATGCACCGATTGCGTGTCAATGTCACAGAGATGTAGATATTTTATACGGTTATGCACCGATTGCGTGTCAATGTCACAGAGATGTAGATATTTGATACGGTTATGCACCGATTGCGTGTCGATGTCACAGAGATGTAAATATTTGATACGGTTATGCACCGATTGCGTGTCAATGTCACAGAGATGTAGATATTTTATACGGTTATGCACCGATTGCGTGTCAATGTCACAGATATGTAGAATTCGATACGGTTATGCACCGATTGCGTGTCAATGTCACAGAGATGTAGATATTTGATACGGTTATGCACCGATTGCGTGTCAATGTCACAGAGATGTAAATATTTGATACGGTTGTGCACCGATTGCGTGTCAATGTCACATAGATGTAGATATTTGATACGGTTATGCACCGATTGCGTGTCAATGTCACAGAGATGTAGATATTTTATACGGTTATGCACCGATTGCGTATCAATGTCACAGAGATGTAGATATTTTATTCGGTTATGCACCGATTGCGTGTCAATGTCACAGAGATGTAGATATTTTATTCGGTTATGCACCGATTGCGTGTCAATGTCACAGAGATGTAAATATTTTATTCGGTTATGCACCGATTGCGTGTCAATACCACAGAGATGTAGATATTTTATACGGTTATGCACCGATTGCGTGACAGAGATGTAGATATTTTATACGGTGATGCACCGATTGCGTGACAGAGATGTAAATATTTGATACGGTTATGCACCGATTGCGTGTCAATGTCACAGAGATGTAGATATTTGATACGGTTATGCACCGATTGCGTGTCAATGTCACAGAGATGTAGATATTTTATACGGTTATGCACCGATTGCGTATCAATGTCACAGAGATGTAGATATTTTATTCGGTTATGCACCGATTGCGTGTCAATGTCACAGAGATGTAGATATTTTATTCGGTTATGCACCGATTGCGTGTCAATGTCACAGAGATGTAGATATTTTATTCGGTTATGCACCGATTGCGTGTCAATACCACAGAGATGTAGATATTTTATAGGGTGATGCACCGATTGCGTGACAGAGATGTAAATATTTGATACGGTTATGCACCGATTGCGTGTCAATGTCACAGAGATGTAGATATTTGATACGGTTATGCACCGATTGCGTGTCAATGTCACAGAGATGTAGATATTTTATACGGTTATGCACCGATTGCGTATCAATGTCACAGAGATGTAGATATTTTATTCGGTTATGCACCGATTGCGTGTCAATGTCACAGAGATGTAGATATTTTATTCGGTTATGCACCGATTGCGTGTCAATGTCACAGAGATGTAGATATTTTATTCGGTTATGCACCGATTGCGTGTCAAAACCACAGAGATGTAGATATTTTATACGGTTACGCACCGATTGCGTGACAGAGATGTAGATATTTTATACGGTTATGCACCGATTGCGTGTCAATGTCACAGAGATGTAGATATTTTATACGGTTATGCACCGACTGCGTGTCAATGTCACAGAGATGTTGATATTTTATACGGTTATGCACCGATTGCGTATCAATGTCACAGAGATGTAGATATTTGATTCGGTTATGCACCGATTGCGTGTCAATGTCACAGAGATGTAGATATTTGATACAGTTATGCACCGACTGCATGTCAATACCACAGAGAAGTAGATATTTTATACGATTATGTAACGATTGCGTGTCAATGTCACAGATATGTAGATATTTGATACGGTTATGCACCGACTGCGTGTCAATGTCACAGAGATGTAGATATTTGATACGGTAATGCACCGATTGCGTGTCAATGTCACAGAGATGTAGATATTTTATTCGGTTATGCACCGACTGCGTGTCAATGTCACAGAGATGTAGATATTTTATACGGTTATGCACCGATTGCGTGTCAATGTCACAGAGATGTAGATATTTTATACGGTTATGCACCGATTGCGTGTCAATGTCACAGAGATGTAGATATTTTATTCGGTTATGCATCGATTGCGTATCAATGTCACAGAGATGTAGATATTTGATACGGTTATGCACCGCTTGCGTGTCAATGTCACAGAGATGTAGAAATTTGATACGGTTATGCACCGATTGCGTGTCAATGTCACAGAGATGTAGATATTTGATACGGTTATGCACCGATTGCGTGTCAATGTCACAGAGATGTAGATATTGTATACGGTTATGCACCGAGTGCGTGTCAATGTCACAGAGATGTAAATATTTGATTCGGTTATGCACCGATTGCATGTCAATACCACAGAGATGTAGATATTTGATACGGTTATGCACCGATTGCTTGTCGACGTCACAGAGATGTAGATATTTCATACCGTTATGCACCGATTGCATGTCAATGTCATAGAGATGTAGATATTTTATACGGTTATGCACCGAGTGCGTGTCAATGTCACAGAGATGTAGATATTGTATACGGTTATGCACCAATACCGTGCTTAATTTAAGGAGATTGGTCGCTCCATCTGTCGTATCTAAATGTAAATGGCGTTTTTGTTCCAAAAACAAAATGTATGGAATTTGAGCGAGATCTCCTTCATTTTTGAAGAAACATTTTAGTCAATCAAAATGAATTGTTTGCATTTTTGTGACGTAAACACGTTAATGAAACTCTTTTTATCTCATCCAAAAAAAAAAATTAAAGAAACTGCAACATTTATCTGCTAACAATTTGAACACCCTCGTAGTTTACATAAATTGTCTCTCGTCTTTATTGTCCATTCATTACTAAAAATAAGAACGGCAAATATATACGAATTCATTCAATGATACAGAGATAACATGTGACTATTCAAAACGATTGCCTTTTTGTCGTATTTAATTGTTAATGTTGTTCTGGTTCCGTTTATAAACTGCTTGGAATTTGAACAACTAGTTCTCCTTAAATTCTTAATTCTGAGAATGTTAATCCGTTGTCAGCACAAATTGAAATGAAATGCTTGCATCGTTTTGACATGAACATGTCTATTATCTTTGTATCCTTTACAAAACACTTAAAGACGCTACAACACACACACCTAACATAATGTCCTTTGGGAATTAGTTGCTGTGTTAGAAGGCAATTTCGTTTTTTACACGTCTAACTGCAACGAAACTTACATTAAACTCTTTATTTAGTATCGTTTGTTATCGTTATAAGAGTGTGACACGTAATTGCCTTCGTGCACAGCTAACATAATGTCAATCGGGAAATAATAGCTATGTTCGAAGACAATGATGTGTGTTTTATAACTGCAGCAATACATATTAAGTTCTTTAATGACCTACATCTGTCACGTAATATTATCGTCCTATTCTGTTTGTACTTTTTTCCAAAGAAATAGTCAGAAATACCTCTTACCCTTTGACTGCCAAAGGCAATTCAAGACTTTTACAAACAAAGCAGATTCATGCGAGACAGCTCGTTACAAGCTGTCTCTCCTGAAGTCGTCATTGTGTGTCACTAAGAAATTAAATTTAACCAAATTTCCTGTTGGACGAAACATTTCCACATGGAAGAGTCGACTTTGTGAAATTTGGCAGTGAAAGAGTTAAGTTAATCATATCAAGCATTTAATTATTCTTAGTGCCGATTTTCAATTAGTTGGCTTACATTTTACTTATTTGACGACTATTAAAATCATGAACTAATCATTATTGAAAACTACCATACTTTGAATCACCAATTTAAAGTCATTGCTGCGAAAAGAACATAATTATTGCTCATAATGAGCAACGTTTATAACAATATTTTATAATTTAATATTTAAGTTTGTTCCAAATAGTTATCCATATGCTATCAAAGTCGTTAACTGAAGATACAAAGGTAAAACGGTTAAAAGAAATATGATTGATGTAAATAAGTTTGACGTATAGGGACAGATATTTTGTCATTGCATTTTTATGATAATGCTTTTCGCAATTGTTGTATGTTTTTCTAATAATGTTATCCACTGGCGTCAATATGAAAACACGTCTGTGTTAAACGACGTCAGTTTTGTCTGTTTTGTCTTGTAATATGTTTAACTTGAACACCTGCGACTGAGTACAAGATATATATATATTAACCCTTTCAGCGCCAAATTGTTTAAAGTAGACTCTTCCATGTTCAAAATAGGGCGTCTCCATTTCTCATTTTCATGTAATATTAGTTTGGACTATTTTGATAACAAAAAGGCAAACAATGCTGATTTCAGGTGAGACAGCTCGTTACGAGCTGACTCGCCTGAATCAGTATTGTTTGCAAAAACCTCAAAGTTGCCTTTGGCACTGAAAGAGTTAAATATATATCTTGAAATGTGTCAGAATAAGTGGAGTTATAAATTTGATCTCTGAGTGTACTAGCGTCGATTTAGTCAGACACGAATATAAAAGTGTCGTAATAACGACCTTAGCAATTGACAGGAGACACTGCAGTGTTCAGAATGCTATACAATTAGAACAACAAGGTGCGGTGAATCTTGCACTTGATATATGTTAGAAAACGCGGAATATTTCGCCGACCTAGAATACCCATTTTTTTTTCGGCGATAGCTGTTTTACCTCAGTTTTGACCTAGATGTTAAACAAATGATCTAGATTGTAGACCAATCAAATGTTGTATTTAATGAATAATGTCGAAGAATTAAAAGAAATGAAACGTTTTGATTGGTTCATAGTTAAGTTGGCGATCCTACGAGAGGCACTAATAAGGTGAAGTTTTAAAATGAAATGTTCTGCATACTAACCTTTAATTGTTTTTAATAAATTTCAGTGAAAAAAATGAGTGAAATCGTATGAAATATAATATTAAAGAGCAAAATATTAATTATTTTTGAAACATGATAAGTTTTAATTTATTTTGTTAATTGAAACTTGTACACCTCTTGGAGCCTCGCGTTATCTCCAGTCATGTGACGTATTCTCGATCTTGAATGGGCACGTTCTATTTCTTAGTGTTTTCTCATATTGATCGGCGTTTATCTTTTTTACGATATTTCTTGTTTAAACTGTCACAACGTTAACACAACGTTAACAAAAGGCTTTTTATCACATTTTGGGAACATTTAAGTCTTTCTTCAGTTCAAACTAGTATCTTATCTACTTAACTTTTAATATTATCTTTCAAATTAAAGATTCCAACAATGCGTGAAACGTCAAGCACTGCCTGAAGCATTATTTCGTCATTTAGTGGGATGTTATCTTAAATCATTTTGTCATTTAGTGGGGTGTTATCTTAACTCATTTTGTCATTTAGTGGGATGTTATCTTAAATCATTTTGTCATTTAGTGGGGTGTTATCTTAAATCATTTTGTCATTTAGTGGGGTGTTATCTTAAATCATTTTGTCATTTAGTGGGGTGTTATCTTAAATCATTTTGTCATTTAGTGGGGTGTTTTCTTAAATCATTTTGTCATTTAGTGGGGTGTTATCTTAAATCATTTTGTCATTTAGTGGGGTGTTATCTTAAAACATTTTGTCATTTAGTGGGGTGTTATCTTAAATCATTTTGTCATTTAGTGGGGTGTTATCTTATATCATTTTGTCATTTAGTGGGGTGTTATCTTAAATCATTTTGTCATTTAGTGGGGTGTTATCTTAAAACATTTTGTCATTTAGTGGGGTGTTATCTTATATCATTTTGTCATTTAGTGGGGTGTTATCTTAAATCATTTTGTCATTTAGTGGGGTGTTATCTTAAATCATTTTGTCATTTAGTGGGGTGTTATCTTAAATCATTTTGTCATTTAGTGGGGTGTTATCTTAAATCATTTTGTCATTTAGTGGGGTGTTATCTTATATCATTTTGTCATTTAGTGGGGTGTTATCTTAAATCATTTGAGTCTCGTTCAATTGCGAACCAATTTAACCGCACTATTTCGGTCGAATTTTGAACGGATGTTGACCGTACAGCCGCGAAAAAAGAAAGTATGCGCATTGTAAAATAGTTCACACATTCTTATTGAGTACGTGTGAACAACTTCTTATTGAGTAATCGAAATAGGCAAATGTCACACGTGTATAAAACTTCGTAAGTACGCAGTTACTGTTGAAAACATGCCTCTGAAAACACATTCAGAACTAGAGACTATACGGCAGCGCTATCTCTATTGTCACTTATCGCGCAACGTCAAATGTTCACAAATATCAAATTCAAATTACTACATTAAATAAACATGCACCTAGCTAGTTAATCAAATTCTATATATTCAATTTGTTAGTTGGAGACATACATGTATTGCAATTTGAAACCTTTTATTGTCTTACCGAACTATTGACCCTCTGTTCAATGACATAACGTTTATTAAATGATTTGCCCTGATAAGCAATATATATATATATATATATATATATGGTTTGTTTGATTTGTTTTTGAATTTAGTGGGCTTTTACGCCGTTCCATGACTATTTCAGTTTAATCACGGCGACAGTTATTCATAATCCCTCGGTAAACAAACCAGAACTAGGCTAGGAAATGTGCCTTGCCCATGGGCACTTCGCCATGATCCCTGGGTAAACAAACCAGCACTAGGCTAGGAAATGTGCTTTGCCCATGGGCACTCCACCATGATCCCTGGGTAAACAAACCAGTGCTTGGCTAGGATATGTGCCTTGCCCAAGGGCACTCCACCATGACCGCAGTGCAGCGACTGGTGATCGAACCCGGGACACCCGTTTCCAAATCTCCGACGCAAACCACTCGACCACGGCAGGTTCCTTTAAATGCGAGATAAAACAGGATATTGAGTTTATACTGAGCCCTTTCCCACGTAAAAGCACATATGTTCTGCAGATCAATTTCACTACATCATGGCAAAACTAAAAATGAAATCAATATAAATGAAAATATGAAGATTATTGTTTTGTTTTTATATCCTCAAAACAATTGAGAGATCTTCAATCCCATTCATGTTTTAAACAACAAAAGTCGTTTGCATTTAGATAACACAGATCTTATGAAATTGAGGAGATGATCAACGCATAGTCATATCGAATGATCTGCATGTTTATGACATTGACAACATTCTTATCCGTGTGTTGTTCTAATTAAGAGACAGAAATAGATGACATGCACTTAATATAGATATGAGGGGCGTTCAAGAGCTTTTCGGGAAAAATGTTAAAGCGTCGATAAATTATATTTGTCCAGATATTTGACGTAATTTCTGATGGATCTTATTAATTGGTACTGCGCTGCTGTCTTGATATTATGTTAAAATTAGCAACGACTTCCTGTCTCATTGAAACACATAAATAAAGATGAACTGTGAAGATAACAATGCCTACATGAATGTTGTATAATAAAGCGATCACTCAGACAGGCATTGCACACGTCGATAACTCAGCCAATTTCTGGGTTCTTTTCTTTGTTTGGCTATCGCAATGCCAATGTATGCCATAGGAATTTGCATGTTCCGCTGATCATGGGTTTGCATATCTCCCCAAGTAAAAAAAAAAAAATAGAGAGATCTTCTTCAATTCCCATTCATTCTTTAAAACAAAGTAATGAGCCCGCCCGTGGGAAAAGGTTCACGTTGGCATCTGTGAGAATGTGCCTAGTGTAGATCGCATGTCTGATCAAGATCGAAACTGTTTTATACCAATTTACAATATTCAACACATTTAACCATACATAAAAGAACAGAACAGGACATTTTGTGTTATATTGTAACTTGAGTATTTTTAAACTGATGGTTTTAGATATACATGCATTAAGGTTATATAAAAATAAAATACTTTTGATAAAATAAAGAAGTTAATTTTGTCTCAATGCAAAATGCTAGTATTACAAACCTCTGATACAATGAGTATTACAGATATTACACGTTTCAAGAAATTTAACAATATTGTTTACATTACATTGACATTGACATCAATTGGTGTCTGTTGCATAGCCATTACTTGTTGTCATTGTATAATAACTCATTTAGTATATTCGCAGTAATGTATTATGTGTATGACGTTTGGAACATACACGTAATTACAAATGTAAATTTGATTCAAAACCCGGCATATTCGCACTGTTCCAGACAAAATTATACGCTTCTAAGTACGTTCAACACGCAATATCATTTTAGTGTATAATTTTAAAACGATGTATTCTTAAAAATATAGACAGGTTAAAATAATTTGCCATTATTCGGTTAACAGATAGTTTGATGAATTACATTACATGAACGAGAAATCAATTGTTAATAGAATGTCTACAGCCCGATGCAGGGGCATTGACTTGATGAAATATATCAAATTTTAAATTTCACAATCAGGACGGATTTTTGTTCTAATGGCGTTCGGTAAATGTCTCTGTACGAGACCTGAAATGACAATGATAGAGATTTGTAATTTTCGAAAGAATTTATCAATAAAAGTTTATATTAAGGGATCGGTATATGAAATAGGAAAACAATTTATGATAAAAGCAAAAGTCTCACTTTTATGATTCTTTTGAGTTTCCACAACAAATGGTTAATTTTAGTGTCAAATAAGGACTTTAGAACTCGAAATATGTTCCATATCCTGAGCTCTGACTTGGGTTAGATTTGAAGAAAGATACTACATACAACATCCTCAAGTCTTGATGCAGAATTCAACACTTGTTTTCGAAATGTATGAAACTGCGCAACATTTGGCAGTTTCTACCATTTATACCCACGCAAATATTGGCCTGGAGCATAACCTGGAATCCTCTTGTTTCTTAAATGTCAGATTAGAAACATTTGTAAATTTAAATTACAACCTGGCATTGTAGCTATTACCGGTACACCACTTATGTGACAATGTTATATGAGTTTCACTACGTCGTAAATTACGTATTTCGGTATTCAATTATAATATGCACTTTCAAAGTTCAGTAGCAGAAGATGAGAGAATACATCTAGATAAGAAATATTGAAACTTAAAACTGTCTTAAATGAAATTCACGCAAAATATATAAAACTTAACATTGTCCCTAAAGATTAAGGCAGCTGCATTTAGATAATGTTTCGTTGAAGTTATTTACGATTCTCATTTAAATTATCATATACAGTATCTGAAGCCGGGACAATAATTATGCGACAATGATATAGGAGTTTGAATACATCGTAGAGTACATATTTCTGTTATATATATATCAATTGCAAATTGAACCACGATACAGCTGTAAGGAGATATAATTACTTTATAATAGATAATAATACGGATTTATATTACAATAAAACAAAGAGATAATCATGGTATTCGTTTCTTTTTCAGTTTATTCTCGGATAGTGCAAGTAACAGGAACATAATCACTTTTTAAATTAACGTTATGAATTTAAAACCAGTAGCTATGATCCTTGAAACTGTACTGCTCTAGAAAATTGCATGTTAAATATGGTGTATTTCAATTTTTGATTTTGTTTAAACACCTATTGTCCCTAGAAGAGTTTGTAGTTTTAATCTCTTCCCACATACAACAAACTTGCATCGGAGGACTTAAAAAAGCATCTTGCCAAAATAGGGAAAATATCTTTTAAATGAAAGTATACGTAATAAACAAAAATGAAAATCTTGTGGTTAAAAATGGAAATTGCTCAATTTCTCCTTTTGTCACCTTATTTTTATAAGTGATCTGGTGCAGATGCATAACATGTGTCTGGGAAAGGGTTAATAAAATATCAAAACCAGGAGCGATATTAACCATTGTTACTGTATACATGGGTTTAAATGATATAACACTAGATAGTATTATTCCTTATGGTATTTACTTCACTCATGTTGGAATAACTGATTTGTCTTGGAAATAAATCATTTTCCGTAGAGTTTTTTACTCCTGTGTTCCCTGCAATATAAATTTGAATTATAGCAATGATAAGAATATACTTCCGTTGGGTTTAGCAAATTATTGTAATTTAGTTTTCACTTTAACAAGCAAAAATAGATCTATTTTGCGTGCAACATTTTCAGACAATTAAAACCTATTATACCATTATGCTATGGAATGTTTAACCCTTACCTTCATACAGACGTCATGTGAAGCATCTGATCGTAAAATATATTTTAGCCGTCCCGCTAGAAAACCAACATTACGTACATTGCGTGATGTATCGACCCGGATCAACCTAAGCATGCCGTATAGGCTTACCCGGATAGACACTTTTCGCTTCCTGTGGATTTTTTGTTTCCGGAATTATTACTCTATACCTCTTTTCCACTGAGACGGAATGTGTCGGCCGGATCAGTCTGCGCGGACTATGCAGGCTGATATTTGTCGAGTTATAACGCAGAGTCCATAATGTTGGTTTTCTCGCGGGACGGTTCATTTCTTTTATTACTTCTTAAATGTGTGTACGAAAAGACAATATTACGAACAGGCTTGATCCTGTTTAGACTACGTAGATATTCAGGCCTATATTGTGTTTACCTGATCGACCACTCTCGAATTCTGTATCATTTGACGATTACTTATTTTCATACTTAAACCATTTCCTCAAAACAGACGCTGTATGACGCCTTTGTATGACGCCTCTGTATGACGCCTCTGTATGACGCCTCTGTATGACGCCTCTGTATGACGCCTCTTTATGACGCCTCTGTATGAAGCCTCTGTATGACGCCTCTGTATGACGCCTCTGTATGACGCCTCTGTATGACGCCTCTGTATGACGCCTCTGTATGACGCCTCTTTATGACGCCTCTGTATGAAGCCTCTGTATGACGCCTCTGTATGACGCTTCTATAATATATAATTCTATAATTGTTTAAAGTAGACTCTTCCATTTTCAAAGTCGGGCGACTCTATTGTATATGCTTTAATAGTTTTGGAATATTTGAATAACCATAAGGCAAACAATGCTGATTTCAGGTGAGACAGCTCGTTAAGAGCTGACTCACCTGAATCAGTATTGTTTGCAAAAAGCCTAATATTGCCATTGGCGCTTAAAGAGTTAAAGTAGACTCTTCCATTTTCAAAATCGGGCAATTCCGTTTCTCATGCAATACGAGTGATGGAATATTTTGATAACTAAAAGGAAAATAATGCTGATTTCAGGTGGGACAGCTCGTTACGAACTGACTCGCCTGAATCTGTATTGTTTGCAAAAACCTCAATATTGCCATTGGCGCTGAAAGAGTTAAGAGATTTTCAATATTTTTCCTAGATGTTTTCAAAGTGTTCTTCTTCAGATGTGTAGTGAGTGGGAAAGGGTTAATCGTTTACGGCCTTCGTGTTGATCCAATAGGGCAGACATACAGGATTATATCACCTTCATGTTGATCCAATAGGGCAGACATACAGGATTATATCACCTTCATGTTGATCCAATAGGGCAGACATACAGGATTATATCACCTTCATGTTGATACAATAGGGCAGACATACAGGATTATATCACCTTCATGTTGATCCAATAGGGCAGACATACAGGATTATATCACCTTCATGTTGATCCAATAGGGCAGACATACAGGATTATATCACCTTCATGTTGATCCAATAGGGCAGACATACAGGATTATATCACCTTCATGTTGATCCAATAGAGCAGACATACAGGATTATATCACCTTCATGTTGATCCAATAGAGCAGACATACAGGATTATATCACCTTCATGTTGATACAATAGGGCAGACATACAGGATTATATCACCTTCATGTTGATCCAATAGGGCAGACATACAGGATTATATCACCTTCATGTTGATCCAATAGGGCAGACATACAGGATTATATCACCATCATGTTGATCCAATAGGGCAGACATACAGGATTATATCACCTTCATGTTGATACAATAGGGCAGACATACAGGATTATATCACCTTCATGTTGATCCAATAGAGCAGACATACAGGATTATATCACCTTCATGTTGATCCAATAGGGCAGACATACAGGATTATATCACCTTCATGTTGATGCAATAAGGCAGACATACAGGATTATATCACCTTCATGTTGATCCAATAGGGCAGACATACAGGATTATATCACCTTCATGTTGATACAATAGGGCAGACATACAGGATTATATCACCTTCATGTTGATCCAATAGGGCAGACATACAGGATTATATCACCTTCATGTTGATCCAATAGGGCAGACATACAGGATTATATCACCTTCATGTTGATCCAATAGGGCAGACATACAGGATTATATCACCTTCATGTTGATCCAATAGAGCAGACATACAGGATTATATCACCTTCATGTTGATCCAATAGAGCAGACATACAGGATTATATCACCTTCATGTTGATACAATAGGGCAGACATACAGGATTATATCACCTTCATGTTGATCCAATAGGGCAGACATACAGGATTATATCACCTTCATGTTGATCCAATAGGGCAGACATACAGGATTATATCACCATCATGTTGATCCAATAGGGCAGACATACAGGATTATATCACCTTCATGTTGATACAATAGGGCAGACATACAGGATTATATCACCTTCATGTTGATCCAATAGAGCAGACATACAGGATTATATCACCTTCATGTTGATCCAATAGGGCAGACATACAGGATTATATCACCTTCATGTTGATCCAATAGGGCAGACATACAGGATTATATCACCTTCATGTTGATCCAATAGGGCAGACATACAGGATTATATCACCATCATGTTGATCCAATAGGGCAGACATACAGGATTATATCACCTTCATGTTGATCCAATAGGGCAGACATACAGGATTATATCACCATCATGTATATCCAATAGGGCAGACATACAGGATTATATCACCTTCATGTTGATCCAATAGGGCAGACATACAGGATTATATCACCTTCATGTTGATCCAATAGGGCAGACATACAGGATTATATCACCTTCATGTTGATACAATAGGGCAGACATACAGGATTATATCACCTTCATGTTGATCCAATAGAGCAGACATACAGGATTATATCACCTTCATGTTGATCCAATAGAGCAGACATACAGGATTATATCACCTTCATGTTGATCCAATAGAGCAGACATACAGGATTATATCACCCTATTGTATCAACCTTCATGTTGATACAATAGGGCAGACATACAGGATTATATCACCTTCATGTTGATACAATAGAGCAGACATACAGGATTATATCACCTTCATGTTGATCCAATAGAGCAGACATACAGGATTATATCACCTTCATGTTGATACAATAGGGCAGACATACAGAATTATATCACCTTCATGTTGATCCAATAGGGCAGACATACAGGATTATATCACCTTCATGTTGATCCAATAGGGCAGACATACAGGATTATATCACCTTCATGTTGATCCAATAGGGCAGACATACAGGATTATATCACCTTCATGTTGATCCAATAGAGCAGACATACAGGATTATATCACCTTCATGTTGATCCAATAGGGCAGACATACAGGATTATATCACCTTCATGTTGATCCAATAGGGCAGACATACAGGATTATATCACCTTCATGTTGATCCAATAGGGCAGACATACAGGATTATATCACCTTCATGTTGATCCAATAGAGCAGACATACAGGATTATATCACCTTCATGTTGATACAATAGGGCAGACATACAGGATTATATCACCTTCATGTTGATCCAATAGGGCAGACATACAGGATTATATCACCTTCATGTTGATCCAATAGAGCAGACATACAGGATTATATCACCTTCATGTTGATCCAATAGGGCAGACATACAGGATTATATCACCTTCATGTTGATACAATAGGGCAGACATACAGGATTATATCACCTTCATGTTGATCCAATAGGGCAGACATACAGGATTATATCACCTTCATGTTGATCCAATAGGGCAGACATACAGGATTATATCACCTTCATGTTGATCCAATAGGGCAGACATACAGGATTATATCACCTTCAAGTTGATGCAATAAGGCAGACATACAGGATTATATCACCTTCATGTTGATGCAATAAGGCAGACATACAGGATTATATCACCTTCATGTTGATCCAATAGGGCAGACATACAGGATTATATCACCTTCATGTTGATCCAATAGGGCAGACATACAGGATTATATCACCTTTATGTTGATCCAATAGGGCAGACATACAGGATTATATCACCTTCATGTTGATCCAATAGGGCAGACATACAGGATTATATCACCTTCATGTTGATCCAATAGGGCAGACATATAGGATTATATCACCTTCATGTTGATCCAATAGGGCAGACATACAGGATTATATCACCTTCATGTTGATCCAATAGGGCAGACATACAGGATTATATCACCTTCATGTTGATCCAATAGGGCAGACATACAGGATTATATCACCTTCATGTTGATCCAATAGGGCAGACATACAGGATTATATCACCTTCATGTTGATCCAATAGGGCAGACATACAGGATTATATCACCTTCATGTTGATCCAATAAGGCAGACATACAGGATTATATCACCTTCATGTTGATCCAATAGGGCAGACATACAGGATTATATCACCTTCATGTTGATCCAATAGGGCAGACATACAGGATTATATCACCTTCATGTTGATCCAATAGGGCAGACATACAGGATTATATCACCTTCATGTTGATCCAATAGGGCAGACATACAGGATTATATCACCTTCATGTTGATCCAATAGGGCAGACATACAGGATTATATCACCTTCATGTTGATCCAATAGGGCAGACATACAGGATTATATCACCTTCATGTTGATCCAATAGGGCAGACATACAGGATTATAAAAAATAATTAAATTTTCTCGTCAAGTTTAGGATTCAGTTTCACCGAAATATATTGGAATTGAAGAAGAGATAGTGTCACACTTAATTACATGTAGCAGACGAAGTAAGCTTGTGCACTCTAAAAAACAGTTTAACTAGCGGACAATATATTGCTTCTGTTATTTCAATTAGATTTATTGACTGATTAGTTGGGGTTTAAAGCTTTATTTCAATAGTTTCTCAATCATTTCACATCGGTGGATTGTCCCAGCCATGTGTTTCCTACTGTTGCCGCACCTGCAAGTCACGCAACATTCTTCCCGGACAAACTGGCTACCTTTTCCACAGCAACTATGATTAGCCCATTGTACAAAGAGGTATAACGCTAGTCACAATGACTGTTGCCAATCCACATCAATATTCAATGGCCAACCTGTGTTCAAACTCACAACTCCGGAATTGATAGCCCCGATCATTAACGAGTTAATTACGACGACTCTATATATTTCATTGAGACAAAAACACGCTAATATCACAAATGGTTACTATGGCTCTTTTAAGTATTCACGAAGGGGAAATATATCACCGTCTTACATCTAAGCAAACAAGGTATTGTGAGTGTCTTCTTTTTACTTTTGAACGATACACGTAGAGATGAGTTAAAGACAGTGAACAGTAAACGGTGAATTTATTAGATACACTGATCTTTCTCAAAATACAATTGGAAACTTTCACTAATGAAATTCATCAGCAAACAGCTCTTAAGGTTGCCACAGCATAAAGCGATCAAAGTGAGATATTATGATCACCATGTGACCTTCGCCTGTCGTCTTACATCGTCGCCAATGTAACCTTTGAACACAATTACCCAAGTGTTCTTTTTTGAGGGATTCTCTTTAAAAACGTGTCACATGACTAAGGTATATGTGGAACTCTTGATTGCCTCATATTTACTCTGCTCTAAAATATATTCTCAACTGAAACCCCTGGTCTGATTTAAAGATGATTTTTAAAAAATGCTCCCTAGGTGACCCTCTATCAAAATGCTTTAAGCGAATTGATTGGTTGAAAACATGGCCGTTATGCGACATCAAAAGGCGAGGAAAATGCATAACGTCAATCGTTTTGAAACTGCTCGTATTTTAGTATAAGTTAGAAGAAACATGACCATTTATAGATATGATTCAAACCATATTGAATTGTTGGATGATAATGCTACTATGTGGCATCAACAGAGGGGTAAACTGACAAAACTACTCATCCAAACTGTTTGGTCCGATACTCTGTCGAGGCACTCAGGTCAGAAGAACGGGTTCATGCGGATCTCTTGTTTTAAAAATAAATATTCTGTTAATATTAAACCAAAATTGATGTGCATCCTTTTCCGAATGGCGTGAATGCGTATCATTGCCGGAGTATTTAACTCTTTCAGCGCCAAAGGCAATATTGAGGTTTTTGCAAACAATACAGATTCAGGTGAGTCAGCTCGTAACGAGCTGTCTCACCTGAAATCAACATTGTTTGCCTTTTAGTTATCAAAATAGTCCAAACTGTTATTACATGAGAAATGGAGACGCCCGATTTTGAACATGGAAGATTCAACTTTAAACAATTTGGCGCTGAAAGAGTTAAGAATAACTGTAACAATGGTTAATCATGCGAGTTAGGGTAATCCAGTACCTGGTTAACTAACCAATTAATGGTATTTTACATTGTGTTTAATTCTACAAAGCAAATAATTAGTACTGAAACAGAATCGAAATTGTTTTTCTTAGTTTTTAATTTAGATATAAATAGATCAGGTCGTTTGAAATTTGTGAGCCACATCTGGTCGGACAGTCCATATACAACATTGTGTCTTGTTTCATAATTACTCAATATTTGGGAAGTTCCAACCGAGCAAAGATAAAAAATAAGAATCTATAACACAATGACAATTTGATAGAAATTATTATTTCCCGTGCCGGTTTCTGTCACAGAAATAGTGTTTCGTTCAACACTGTTGCGTGTTAAATCTCTTCTTTTTTTCGTCGATAGACGTATAACCTCAGTTTTGACCTAGATGTTAAACAAATGATCTAGATTGTAGACCAATCAAATGTTGTATTTAATGAATAATGTGGAAGAAATAAAGGAAATGAAACGTTTTGATTGGTTCATAGTCAAGTTGGCGATACTACTTTTAAGGTGCAGTTTTAAAATGAAATGTTCAGTATACTAGCCTTTAATTGTTTTCCTTAAGAAATAAATATCAGTGAAAAAATCAGTGAAAACGTATGAAATATAATATTTACGAGCAAAAATATTAATTATTTTTGAAACATGATAAGTTCTCAGTTATTTATCGTCAATTGAAACGTATACACCCCTTGGGAGCCTCGCGAAATCTCCAGTCATGTGACGTATTTGTCATGACACAAATTTGTGCAGAAACCTTTTTTAAACTAAGCAAAACCTTTCTGATTTTCAGAGACATATAAACACAGTGTTTATATGTCTCTGTGATATTCAAGTCAAATAATATGCCCATATGATGCATTTCTTAGTGTTTTCACATATTGTTCGATGTTTATCTTTTTTAAAGATATTTCTTGTTAAAAATAGAAATTACGAATGTTGTGTCCACCTATCACTCCCACTTGAAATGCTGCAGCAGACGACGTTTGAAAACATTTTGGCAAAAGGAAACATTGCTCATCATCTTAAGCCTAAAATATATTTAAGTCTTTTCAATACTATTGAATTATAAAGACAAACAACCGTTCACTAAGATGTTTTCAAAGTCGGTCGCTTGCTGCAGATTTTTTGTATGTGGAAACCGGTAAATATATCTTAATGATATCACTTCCCGAGTCCCGGTAGCTCAGTTGGTAACGATAATGGCCGTCAATCCATGGTGTGTGAGTTCGAATCGCACTTCGCTTCCATTAATGAGCTTACAGTCTATATGGAAAACCAACCAGTTGATTTACTATTTCTATTGTCAAAAAACAAACTTGATAGCTCTTCCAATGTATGATTCGATCTGAAATACAGGAATAATTGACCTCGGGGCTACGAACCTTCAAAATATTTTTGCTAAGAATTGTGGCATTCATTAATCATAAATAGTTTCTGTCACCGAAAGATGTTTCCTTTATAACAAGTTCGCGTGTTTAATCCCTGTTATTTTTCAAATAAATCCAATATACTAAGAGTATGTGTACTTAAATGATACGTGATTGGTCTGTTTAGGTAGGCTAGTCTGTGAACATGTTCTTCGTGCAGAGATGAAACATTGTCCAACGTTGAGTAAAAAAAAAAGGTAACAACTTGTCGAATGATTTTGCGGTGTCACATTTGACCTTGTGATATACCTACTTCACCCATCGAGGATAAACCGTGTGAATAATAGCTTGGAAAGCGGTCAGTATGGCTCTGACTCACATGTGTTGCCGCTTGCCCCATACCGATCACTCTGGTAGATTTAACCATTTCACAAATTCGACTCTCTATGTTTCCCACTCCATTTGTCGTACATAAAATGTTGGCAAAATTTAATGTCTAAATGGCAAACATTGCAAATATCAGGACAGATAGATCTTAACGAGCTCTCTCAACTGAATCTGGATTGTTTGCAAAAGCCTTTAATATTACATAATACCGTTCAAGACATTTAAATTTGTTTTTTTCTAATCATGTCATTTCCGAAAAGCTATTAATAATAGAAGTCGCGGGCTTCTGCCCGGCAACTAATGATACCGTAGTAGCAGGTCAAAACGGACACAAAACGTTTGTGTGACCCAGATTCCGGTACTGTCATTATATACTCTATGATACCGTAGTAGCAGGTCAAAACGGACAGAAAACGTCTGTGTGACCCATATTCCGGTACTGTCATTATATACTCTATAATACCGTAGTAGCAGGTCAAAACGGACAGAAAACGTTTGTGTGACCCAGATTCCGGTACTGTCATTATATACTCTATGATACCGTAGTAGCAGGTCAAAACGGACAGAAAACGTCTGTGTGACCCATATTCCGGTACTGTCATTATATACTCTATGATACCGTAGTAGCAGGTCAAAACGGACAGAAAACGTCTGTGTGACCCATATTCCTGTACTGTCATTATATACTCTATAATACCGTAGTAGCAGGTCAAAACGGACAGAAAACGTCTGTGTGACCCATATTCCGGTACTGTCATTATATACTCTATGATACCGTAGTAGCAGGTCAAAACGGACAGAAAACGTCTGTGTGACCCATATTCCGGTACTGTCATTATATACTCTATGATACCGTAGTAGCAGGTCAAAACGGACAGAAAACGTCTGTGTGACCCAGATTCCGGTACTGTCATTATATACTCTATAATACCGTAGTAGCAGGTCAAAACGGACAGAAAACGTCTGTGTGACCCATATTCCGGTACTGTCATTATATACTCTATAATACCGTAGTAGCAGCTCAAAACGGACAGAAAACGTCTGTGTGACCCAGATTCCGGTACTGTCATTATATACTCTATAATACCGTAGTAGCAGGTCAAAACGGACAGAAAACGTCTGTGTGACCCAGATTCCGGTACTGTCATTATATACTCTATAATACCGTAGTAGCAGGTCAAAACGGACAGAAAACGTCTGTGTGACCCATATTCCGGTACTGTCATTATATACTCTATGATACCGTAGTAGCCGGTCAAAACGGACAGAAAACGTTTGTGTGACCCAGATTCCGGTACTGTCATTATATACTCTATAATACCGTAGTAGCAGGTCAAAACGGACAGAAAACGTCTGTGTGACCCATATTCCGGTACTGTCATTATATACTCTATGATACCGTAGTAGCCGGTCAAAACGGACAGAAAACGTTTGTGTGACCCAGATTCCGGTACTGTCATTATATACTCTATGATACCGTAGTAGCCGGTCTAAACGGACAAGAAACGTCTGTGTGACTCAGATTCCGGTACTGTCATTATATACTCTATGATACCGTAGTAGCCGGTCAAAACGGACAGAAAACGTTTGTGTGACCCAGATTCCGGTACTGTCATTATATACTCTATGATACCGTAGTATCCGGTCTAAACGGACAGGAAACGTCTGTGTGACCCATATTCCGGTACTGTCATTATATACTCTATGATACCGTAGTAGCCGGTCTAAACGGACAGGAAACGTCTGTGTGACCCATATTCCGGTACTGTCATTATATACTCTATGATACCGTAGTATCCGGTCAAAACGGTCAGGAAACGTCTGTGTGATTCAGATTCCGGTACTGTCATTATATACTCTATGATACCGTAGTAGCCGGTCTAAACGGACAGGAAACGTCTGTGTGATTCAGATTCCGGTACTGTCATTATATACTCTATGATACCGTAGTAGCCGGTCTAAACGGACAGGAAACGTCTGTGTGATTCAGATTCCGGTACTGTCATTATATACTCTATGATACCGTAGTAGCAGGTCTAAACGGACAGGAAACGTCTGTGTGATTCAGATTCCGGTACTGTCATTATATACTCTATGATACCGTAGTAGCCGGTCTAAACGGACAGAAAACGTTTGTGTGATTCAGATTCCGGTACTGTCATTATATACTCTATGATACCGTAGTAGCAGGTCAAAACGGACAGAAAACGTCTGTGTGACCCAGATTCCGGGACTGTCATTATATACTCTATGATACCGTAGTAGCAGGTCTAAACGGACAGGAAACGTTTGTGTGACCCAGATTCCGGTACTGTCATTATATACTCTATGATACCGTAGTAGCCGGTCTAAACGGACAGGAAACGTCTGTGTGACCCATATTCCGGGACTGTCATTATATACTCTATGATACCGTAGTAGCTGGTCAAAACGGACAAGAAACGTCTGTGTGACCCAGATTCCGGTACTGTCATTATATACTCTATGATACCGTAGTAGCCGGTCTTAACGGACAGGAAACGTCTGTGTGACCCATATTCCGGGACTGTCATTATATACTCTATGATACCGTAGTAGCCGGTCTAAACGGACAGGAAACGTTTGTGTGACCCAGATTCCGGTACTGTCATTATATACTCTATGATACCGTAGTAGCCGGTCTAAACGGACAGAAAACGTCTGTGTGATTCAGATTCCGGTACTGTCATTATATACTCTATGATACCGTAGTAGCCGGTCTAAACGGACAGGAAACGTCTGTGTGACCCATATTCCGGGACTGTCATTATATACTCTATGATACCGTAGTAGCAGGTCAAAACGGACAGGAAACGTCTGTGTGACCCAGATTCCGGTACTGTCATTATATACTCTATGACACCGTAGTAGCCGGTCTAAACGGACAGGAAACGTCTGTGTGACCCAGATTCCGGGACTGTCATTATATACTCTATGATACCGTAGTAGCAGGTCTAAACGGACAGGAAACGTCTGTGTGACTCAGATTCCGGTACTGTCATTATATACTCTATGATACCGTAGTAGCAGGTCAAAACGGACAGGAAACGTCTGTGTGATTCAGATTCCGGTACTGTCATTATATACTCTATGATACCGTAGTAGCCGGTCTAAACGGACAGGAAACGTCTGTGTGATTCAGATTCCGGGACTGTCATTATATACTCTATGATACCGTAGTAGCAGGTCTAAACGGACAGGAAACGTCTGTGTGATTCAGATTCCGGTACTGTCATTATATACTCTATGATACCGTAGTAGCCGGTCTAAACGGACAGAAAACGTTTGTGTGACCCAGATTCCGGTACTGTCATTATATACTCTATGATACCGTAGTAGCCGGTCTAAACGGACAGGAAACGTCTGTGTGATTCAGATTCCGGGACTGTCATTATATACTCTATGATACCGTAGTAGCAGGTCTAAACGGACAGGAAACGTCTGTGTGATTCAGATTCCGGTACTGTCATTATATACTCTATGATACCGTAGTAGCCGGTCTAAACGGACAGAAAACGTTTGTGTGACCCAGATTCCGGTACTGTCATTATATACTCTATGATACCGTAGTAGCCGGTCTAAACGGACAGGAAACGTCTGTGTGATTCAGATTCCGGTACTGTCATTATATACTCTATGATACCGTAGTAGCAGGTCAAAACGGACAGAAAACGTCTGTGTGATTCAGATTCCGGGACTGTCATTATATACTCTATGATACCGTAGTAGCAGGTCAAAACGGACAGGAAACGTCTGTGTGATTCAGATTCCGGGACTGTCATTATATACTCTATGATACCGTAGTAGCAGGTCTAAACGGACAGGAAACGTCTGTGTGATTCAGATTCCGGTACTGTCATTATATACTCTATGATACCGTAGTAGCAGGTCAAAACGGACAGAAAACGTCTGTGTGATTCAGATTCCGGGACTGTCATTATATACTCTATGATACCGTAGTAGCAGGTCTAAACGGACAGGAAACGTCTGTGTGACCCAGATTCCGGTACTGTCAGTATATACTCTATAATACCGTAGTATCCGGTCAAAACGGACAGGAAACGTCTGTGTGACCCATATTCCGGGACTGTCATTATATACTCTATGATACCGTAGTAGCCGGTCTAAACGGACAGAAAACGTCTGTGTGACCCGTATTCCGGTACTGTCATTATATACTCTATGATACCGTAGTAGCCGGTCTAAACGGACAGGAAACGTTTGTGTGATTCAGATTCCGGTACTGTCATTATATACTCTATGATACCGTAGTAGCAGGTCAAAACGGACAGGAAACGTCTGTGTGATTCAGATTCCGGTACTGTCATTATATACTCTATGATACCGTAGTAGCAGGTCTAAACGGACAGGAAACGTCTGTGTGACCCAGATTCCGGTACTGTCATTATATACTCTATGATACCGTAGTAGCAGGTCAAAACGGACAGAAAACGTCTGTGTGACCCATATTCCGGGACTGTCATTATATACTCTATGATACCGTAGTAGCAGGTCTAAACGGACAGGAAACGTCTGTGTGATTCAGATTCCGGTACTGTCATTATATACTCTATGATACCGTAGTAGCCGGTCTAAACGGACAGGAAACGTCTGTGTGACCCATATTCCGGGACTGTCATTATACGTGTGAAAGCTTGAGCCGAAGGCTCGAGCGAAGCACGCCTATAGGTTACACGTACGAACACATCATACGAGATCAAAACAACGAGAATTCAGTTCAATCTTACTGTTTTTCACATATCAAATCTCAACCCCATAGCACTTTTTTTCGGCCATTTTGCTTCCGGTCTTACTGGTGAATGTAGAGCGCCTATGTAATAGAGAGTGAGAGCGCCTATGTAATAGAGATTGCCAAATGTGACGTCATTGCAACGAAAAGTAACGTCATTGTAAGGCAAGTAATAAATAAATAACAAAAGGAAAACGACAGGAATGGTAGGAAAAGATAGTTTGACTCGTCACAAATGGATTTCATTCACTGGAAGGACTTTATGAAGGCTAAGTCGACTATTCTTTTGTACCTGTCATCATTATTTCATGGATTTTATATCTTTGCAATATAGAGAAGCAATAAACACTTGAAAATGATTGTAAATAATTTCAACGGAAGTTATCGTTCGTTACACTGGCCTCGGATATTATTTTAACTGAAAAGGACGAACAATTCTGTTTCTGTATCGGCATAGCTTCATTTCAAGGTAAGCTATTTATTATATCAATAATTTGCTTAAAAATATAACTTCATTTCTAAATTATTTGTTATATATATCTGTTGGGAACGATCCACGATGCTTTCGTCACATCGCGTGACGTCACATGGTGTGTATCGTTTATGACTGTATCTGTCATTTGAAGCCGAAGCCGTCTTGTCAAATGTTGACTCCACTCAAGAAAATAGCTATTAAAACTATCATATCTTCGACTGTCTAGTTGTATTGACTTTAAGACGTTTATCTATTTATTGCAGTAAATGTAGCAAACAAACAAAACTACAGTCAATTTCAAATTATTTGCCTTCAATTTACATTATTTTTTTACATTGTACAGTTTAACAGTTTATGTCTATGACCTAGTCTTTGTCAAATCATGAAAGTATGACCAGAATCAGTTCACCCTGATTTTGGGGTATACATAGTAAATGTCTTAATGTCTATATCCTCCAACCTGAAAGAGAGGAAAACACTTTCATGCCTTCAAATGAGTCTATTGTTTTAAAGAAATGATGTTAGATGTGGACTATCAGTAAAACACATAACTTTTCTTTCAATAGGCTGAATTTCTAGTAGTTTCATATTTTTTTTATCCAAAATTTGTTTATTGATCAAACTCAAATGAGTCCATTGTTTTAAAGGAATGATGTCATATGTGGGCTATCAATAAAACACATTACTTTTCTTTCATCGGGCTGAATTTCTAGTAGATTTATCTTTTTTTTTATCCAAAATGTGTTTATTGATCAAACTCAAATGAGTCCATTGTTTTAAAGAAATGATGTCATATATATGTGGACTATCAGTAAAACACATTACTTGTCTTTCAACAGGCTGCATTTCTAGTAGATTCATCTTTTTTTTAACCAAAATGTGTTTATTGATCAAACTCAAATGAGTCATGATTGTTTAAAAGAAATGATGTCATATGGGGGCTATCAGTAAAACACTTTACTTTTCTTTCAACAGGCTGAATTTCTAGTAGTTTCCTTCTTTTTTTTTTATCCAAAATGTGTTTATTGATCAGATTGGACAAACTTGGTACTAAGAATTTAAACATTATTTTCACTAGGTTATTTTAAATACTCTGCATGTATGTATTCAAACAATATTTAAAAAAGATTCAACATCTATTGACAGCACTATTTTCATACTTGGGAGCACAACAACCAATGATGTCATAGAACTCTTCAAATTGAAGAGCAAATGCAAAATAAAAGCCTTTTACGGTCACCGATTTAGGTCCGTCTATGAAACAGGGCAATGTACACTAACTATATCAAACTCAAATAAGGCAAAAACAAACTGAGCATTGAAATCTGTAGATAAAGAGGATCAATCTCTTTTTAAATTCAACAAACACTCAAAATACTTTTTATTCAAATAAATTTGTATAAACATTTTGGTTGAACAATAAAGAAAACGTAATCTGTTTTTCAACAGAAAAAGGCTATAAGGCAGTTCATAATTAATGTCAGTTATGTTAGTCACCCAGTGACCTCACATAAGTGTTCTGTCCTCTGATATAACTGAAATACCACAGAAATGTATCTGTTTTCTATGTAATTTATTGTGAAATCCATTTTTCTGTGTGAAATTGTATAATCTATACAATAGAAATGGTAAAATTTAAATTGGTATACATTCATTGTAACAAAAGAATTCTTATACTTTACTGGTAATACAATTACACATATTTTCATGAACTGCTGCTCAAAATAAAAACCTATACTGTAGTTTAATGGTAAAACACCTGGTCTAACAAGAGTTCTAAGATCAAATCTCAGCAGGTACATGTTTTGAAAGAGGCAACTAAACTTAACAATGTATACATGAAACAATTATGTTGTGGGGAGTTGTCTTACTTAAACACTTATTACATTTTTATCCAGACTTCTAGTGAAAATAGTTTACTCCCTGTACCCTTTTCAAAAGCTTTTATAATTGAGCAATAACAATTAAAAAAAGGAATGGTTATCAACATTGATAACTCTGAGAATCTGTACATGTTCTAGGTTTGATCCAGCTTTGATAACCATTCTAATATCAAAGTTTTAACGAAATTTATACATCATATTTTTATAATAGTGCAATTTTAACATAATCACTAACAATGTTAAATTATTGCAAATTCTTCTGGAAAATCCATTTCTCTGTTTGTACTTTTTATAATTTCTTTATTTGCTATAAACATACTGTTTATTGTTTTATGCAATAAAATGTATATTGAATATATTGATCAGATCTTATATTATCCATTTTTTTTTCAAACAACATATTTCAGATACATGTATATATATTCAGTAACTGTTGTTGACACTAAGTCTGGTACTTATTAACAAATAATCTGATGCTGTTTTCATGTTTTACAAATTAAAAACCAGAAAAGGAGATAGGTGTTCAAAGTGAAAATGTTGTTGAATAGGAACATATTGTTCATTTTGGATATGTTCATTTTGGATCAATTACACCATTCCGACAATGTATTCGGATTAGTCACAGAAATCAAGTAATTTACATCAGACAAGGCCGGCTAAACTTTAACCTTTCCAACATACATCATTATAAATGGGACTTTTGAAAATATTTGTCAAAAATTACATTTTTCTCAGTCATCTTAAATTGTCTCAAGATTATACATTCAGCCAGATCATGCAAAGATAGCCATCTGCCTTGTAAGATTGTTGTGTGGAGTAATGTTAAGCGCAAGTCATTCAATCAACCATGGTAAGAGTCAGTTTTCAATTATATGTATTACTAGTTTACAAATAACTGGCATTTGTAAAAATAAATCAGAACATTCTTCAATGCCTTCTAGTGTTGTTTTCCATCAACATCCTTGGAAATCTTACAGTCTATTACAATCCTGACCTAAAAAAAAAATAAAACAGATATATATGTACAAATTAAACTTAAATGCATGCTAAGTTTCGTTTTTTTCAATATGTTTTTCAAATTCTGTTTTTGTAACTTAAATTTCTACAATTTGCCTATTAATTTGTTTCTTGTTGGGGGACAGACAGTGCTTAATTAATTGTTCTTGCTTTCACACGACCTAGGCTTTGCCTATTAACATATTATACTCTATGATACCGTAGTAGCAGGTCTAAACGGACAGGAAACGTCTGTGTGATTCAGATTCCGGTACTGTCATTATATACTCTATGATACCGTAGTAGCAGGTCAAAACGGACAGGAAACGTCTGTGTGATTCAGATTCCGGTACTGTCATTATATACTCTATGATACCGTAGTAGCAGGTCAAAACGGACAGAAAACGTCTGTGTGATTCAGATTCCGGGACTGTCATTATATACTCTATGATACCGTAGTAGCAGGTCAAAACGGACAGAAAACGTCTGTGTGATTCAGATTCCGGTACTGTCATTATATACTCTATGATACCGTAGAAGCCGGTCAAAACGGACAGGAAACGTCTGTGTGACCCAGATTCCGGGACTGTCATTATATACTCTATGATACCGTAGTAGCCGGTCTAAACGGACAGGAAACGTCTGTGTGACCCATATTCCGGGACTGTCATTATATACTCTATGATACCGTAGTAGCCGGTCTAAACGGACAGGAAACGTCTGTGTGATTCAGATTCCGGTACTGTCATTATATACTCTATGATACCGTAGTAGCCGGTCTAAACGGACAGAAAACGTCTGTGTGATTCAGATTCCGGTACTGTCATTATATACTCTATGATACCGTAGTAGCAGGTCTAAACGGACAGGAAACGTCTGTGTGACTCAGATTCCGGTACTGTCATTATATACTCTATGATACCGTAGTAGCAGGTCAAAACGGACAGGAAACGTCTGTGTGACCCATATTCCGGTACTGTCATTATATACTCTATGATACCGTAGTAGCCGGTCTAAACGTACAGGAAACGTCTGTGTGATTCAGATTCCGGTACTGTCATTATATACTCTATGATACCGTAGTAGCCGGTCTAAACGGACAGGAAACGTCTGTGTGACCCATATTCCGGTACTGTCATTATATACTCTATGATACCGTAGAAGCCGGTCAAAACGGACAGGAAACGTCTGTGTGACCCATATTCCGGGACTGTCATTATATACTCTATGATACCGTAGTAGCCGGTCAAAACGGACAGGAAACGTTTGTGTGACCCAGATTCCGGTACTGTCATTATATACTCTATGATACCGTAGTAGCAGGTCTAAACGGACAGGAAACGTCTGTGTGACCCATATTCCGGGACTGTCA
The DNA here is from genome assembly GCA_031761405.1 of Serripes groenlandicus. Classification (NCBI taxonomy): domain Eukaryota; kingdom Metazoa; phylum Mollusca; class Bivalvia; order Cardiida; family Cardiidae; genus Serripes; species Serripes groenlandicus. The sequence goes on from JASEVX010000002.1 coordinate 148,580,910, forward strand.
TTATATACTCTATGATACCGTAGTAGCCGGTCAAAACGGACAGGAAACGTCTGTGTGACCCATATTCCGGTACTGTCATTATATACTCTATGATACCGTAGTAGCCGGTCTAAACGTACAGGAAACGTCTGTGTGATTCAGATTCCGGTACTGTCATTATATACTCTATGATACCGTAGTAGCCGGTCTAAACGGACAGGAAACGTCTGTGTGACCCATATTCCGGTACTGTCATTATATACTCTATGATACCGTAGAAGCCGGTCAAAACGGACAGGAAACGTCTGTGTGACCCATATTCCGGGACTGTCATTATATACTCTATGATACCGTAGTAGCCGGTCAAAACGGACAGGAAACGTCTGTGTGACCCATATTCCGGTACTGTCATTATATACTCTATGATACCGTAGAAGCCGGTCAAAACGGACAGGAAACGTTTGTGTGACCCATATTCCGGGACTGTCATTATATACTCTATGATACCGTAGTAGCCGGTCTAAACGGACAGAAAACGTCTGTGTGATTCAGATTCCGGTACTGTCATTATATACTCTATGATACCGTAGTAGCCGGTCTAAACGGACAGGAAACGTCTGTGTGATTCAGATTCCGGTACTGTCATTATATACTCTATGATACCGTAGTAGCCGGTCTAAACGGACAGGAAACGTCTGTGTGATTCAGATTCCGGTACTGTCATTATATACTCTATGATACCGTAGTAGCCGGTCAAAACGGACAGGAAACGTCTGTGTGATTCAGATTCCGGTACTGTCATTATATACTCTATGATACCGTAGTAGCCGGTCTAAACGGACAGGAAACGTCTGTGTGATTCAGATTCCGGTACTGTCATTATATACTCTATGATACCGTAGTAGCCGGTCTAAACGGACAGAAAACGTCTGTGTGATTCAGATTCCGGTACTGTCATTATATACTCTATGATACCGTAGTAGCAGGTCTAAACGGACAGGAAACGTCTGTGTGACTCAGATTCCGGTACTGTCATTATATACTCTATGATACCGTAGTAGCAGGTCAAAACGGACAGGAAACGTCTGTGTGACCCATATTCCGGTACTGTCATTATATACTCTATGATACCGTAGTAGCAGGTCAAAACGGACAGGAAACGTCTGTGTGACCCATATTCCGGTACTGTCATTATATACTCTATGATACCGTAGTAGCAGGTCAAAACGGACAGGAAACGTCTGTGTGACCCATATTCCGGGACTGTCATTATATACTCTATGATACCGTAGTAGCCGGTCTAAACGGACAGGAAACGTCTGTGTGACCCATATTCCGGGACTGTCATTATATACTCTATGATACCGTAGTAGCCGGTCTAAACGTACAGGAAACGTCTGTGTTACCCATATTCCGGGACTGTCATTATATACTCTATGATACCGTAGTAGCAGGTCTAAACGGACAGGAAACGTCTGTGTGATTCAGATTCCGGTACTGTCATTATATACTCTATGATACCGTAGTAGCAGGTCAAAACGGACAGGAAACGTCTGTGTGACCCATATTCCGGTACTGTCATTATATACTCTATGATACCGTAGTAGCAGGTCTAAACGGACAGGAAACGTCTGTGTGATTCATATTCCGGTACTGTCATTATATACTCTATGATACCGTAGTAGCCGGTCTAAACGGACAGGAAACGTTTGTGTGACCCAGATTCCGGTACTGTCATTATATACTCTATGGTACCGTAGTAGCAGGTCAAAACGGACAGAAAACGTCTGTGTGATTCAGATTCCGGTACTGTCATTATATACTCTATGATACCGTAGTAGCAGGTCAAAACGGACAGGAAACGTCTGTGTGATTCAGATTCCGGTACTGTCATTATATACTCTATGATACCGTAGTAGCAGGTCAAAACGGACAAGAAACGTCTGTGTGACCCATATTCCGGGACTGTCATTATATACTCTATGATACCGTAGTAGCAGGTCAAAACGGACAGGAAACGTTTGTGTGACCCAGATTCCGGTACTGTCATTATATACTCTATGATACCGTAGTAGCAGGTCTAAACGGACAGGAAACGTTTGTGTGACCCAGATTCCGGTACTGTCATTATATACTCTATGATACCGTAGTAGCAGGTCTAAACGGACAGGAAACGTCTGTGTGACCCATATTCCGGGACTGTCATTATATACTCTATGATACCGTAGTAGCCGGTCTAAACGGACAGGAAACGTCTGTGTGATTCAGATTCCGGTACTGTCATTATATACTCTATGATACCGTAGTAGCAGGTCAAAACGGACAGAAAACGTCTGTGTGACCCAGATTCCGGTACTGTCATTATATACTCTATGATACCGTAGTAGCAGGTCAAAACGGACAGAAAACGTCTGTGTGATTCAGATTCCGGGACTGTCATTATATACTCTATGATACCGTAGTAGCAGGTCAAAACGGACAGGAAACTTCTGTGTGATTCAGATTCCGGTACTGTCATTATATACTCTATGATACCGTAGTAGCAGGTCAAAACGGACAGAAAACGTCTGTGTGACCCAGATTCCGGTACTGTCATTATATACTCTATGATACCGTAGTAGCAGGTCAAAACGGACAGAAAACGTCTGTGTGACCCATATTCCGGTACTGTCATTATATACTCTATGATACCGTAGTAGCAGGTCAAAACGGACAGAAAACGTCTGTGTGACCCATATTCCGGTACTGTCATTATATACTCTATGATACCGTAGTAGCCGGTCTAAACGGACAGAAAACGTTTGTGTGACCCAGATTCCGGTACTGTCATTATATACTCTATGATACCGTAGTAGCCGGTCTAAACGGACAGGAAACGTCTGTGTGATTCAGATTCCGGTACTGTCATTATATACTCTATGATACCGTAGTAGCCGGTCTAAACGGACAGGAAACGTCTGTGTGATTCAGATTCCGGTACTGTCATTATATACTCTATGATACCGTAGTAGCCGGTCTAAACGGACAGGAAACGTCTGTGTGATTCAGATTCCGGTACTGTCATTATATACTCTATGATACCGTAGTAGCCGGTCTAAACGGACAGGAAACGTCTGTGTTACCCAGATTCCGGTACTGTCATTATATACTCTATGATACCGTAGTAGCCGGTCTAAACGGACAGGAAACGTCTGTGTGATTCAGATTCCGGTACTGTCATTATATACTCTATGATACCGTAGTAGCCGGTCTAAACGGACAGGAAACGTCTGTGTGACTCAGATTCAGGTACTGTCATTATATACTCTATGATACCGTAGTAGCCGGTCTAAACGGACAGAAAACGTCTGTGTGATTCAGATTCCGGTACTGTCATTATATACTCTATGATACCGTAGTAGCCGGTCTAAACGGACAGGAAACGTCTGTGTGACTCAGATTCCGGTACTGTCATTATATACTCTATGATACCGTAGTAGCCGGTCTAAACGGTCAGAAAACGTCTGTGTGACCCATATTCCGGGACTGTCATTATATACTCTATGATACCGTAGTAGCAGGTCTAAACGGACAGAAAACGTCTGTGTGACACAGATTCCGGTACTGTCATTATATACTCTATGATACCGTAGTAGCCGGTCTAAACGGACAGGAAACGTTTGTGTGACCCATATTCCGGGACTGTCATTATATACTCTATGATACCGTAGTAGCCGGTCTAAACGGACAGGAAACGTTTGTGTGACCCAGATTCCGGTACTGTCATTATATACTCTATGATACCGTAGTAGCCGGTCAAAACGGACAGGAAACGTCTGTGTGACCCATATTCCGGTACTGTCATTATATACTCTATGATACCGTAGTAGCCGGTCTAAACGTACAGGAAACGTCTGTGTTACCCAGATTCCGGTACTGTCATTATATACTCTATGATACCGTAGTAGCAGGTCTAAACGGACAGGAAACGTCTGTGTGATTCAGATTCCGGTACTGTCATTATATACTCTATGATACCGTAGTAGCCGGTCTAAACGGACAGGAAACGTCTGTGTGATTCAGATTCCGGTACTGTCATTATATACTCTATGATACCGTAGTAGCCGGTCTAAACGGACAGAAAACGTCTGTGTGATTCAGATTCCGGTACTGTCATTATATACTCTATGATACCGTAGTAGCAGGTCTAAACGGACAGGAAACGTCTGTGTGACTCAGATTCCGGTACTGTCATTATATACTCTATGATACCGTAGTAGCCGGTCTAAACGGACAGAAAACGTCTGTGTGACCCATATTCCGGGACTGTCATTATATACTCTATGATACCGTAGTAGCCGGTCTAAACGTACAGGAAACGTCTGTGTTACCCAGATTCCGGTACTGTCATTATATACTCTATGATACCGTAGTAGCAGGTCTAAACGGACAGGAAACGTCTGTGTGATTCAGATTCCGGTACTGTCATTATATACTCTATGATACCGTAGTAGCCGGTCTAAACGGACAGGAAACGTCTGTGTGATTCAGATTCCGGGACTGTCATTATATACTCTATGGTACCGTAGTAGCAGGTCAAAACGGACAGAAAACGTCTGTGTGATTCAGATTCCGGTACTGTCATTATATACTCTATGATACCGTGGTAGCAGGTCAAAACGGACAGGAAACTTCTGTGTGACCCATATTCCGGTACTGTCATTATATACTCTATGATACCGTAGTAGCAGGTCAAAACGGACAGAAAACGTTTGTGTGACCCAGATTCCGGTACTGTCATTATATACTCTATGATACCGTAGTAGCCGGTCTAAACGGACAGAAAACGTTTGTGTGACCTAGATTCCGGTACTGTCATTATATACTCTATGGTACCGTAGTAGCAGGTCTAAACGGACAAGAAACGTCTGTGTGACTCAGATTCCGGTACTGTCATTATATACTCTATAATACCGTAGTATCCGGTCGAAACGGTCAGGAAACGTCTGTGTGACCCAGATTCCGGTACTGTCATTATATACTCTATGATACCGTAGTAGCTGGTCAAAACGGACAGGAAACGTCTGTGTGACCCATATTCCGGTACTGTCATTATATACTCTATGATACCGTAGTAGCCGGTCAAAACGGACAGGAAACGTCTGTGTGACTCAGATTCCGGTACTGTCATTATATACTCTATGGTACCGTAGTAGCCGGTCAAAACGGACAGGAAACTTCTGTGTGACCCATATTCCGGTACTGTCATTAAATACTCTATGATACCGTAGTAGCCGGTCAAAACGGACAGGAAACGTCTGTGTGACCCAGATTCCGGTACTGTCATTAAATACTATATGATACCGTAGTAGCCGGTCTAAACGTACAGGAAACGTCTGTGTTACCCAGATTCCGGTACTGTCATTATATACTCTATAATACCGTAGTAGCCGGTCTAAACGGACAGGAAACGTCTGTGTGACCCAGATTCCGGTACTGTCATTATATACTCTATGATACCGTAGTAGCTGGTCAAAACGGACAAGAAACGTCTGTGTGACCCAGATTCCGGTACTGTCATTATATACTCTATGACACCGTAGTAGCCGGTCTAAACGGACAGGAAACGTCTGTGTGATTCAGATTCCGGTACTGTCATTATATACTCTATGATACCGTAGTAGCAGGTCAAAACGGACAGGAAACTTCTGTGTGACCCATATTCCGGTACTGTCATTATATACTCTATGATACCGTAGTAGCAGGTCAAAACGGACAGAAAACGTTTGTGTGACCCAGATTCCGGTACTGTCATTATATACTCTATGATACCGTAGTAGCCGGTCTAAACGGACAGAAAACGTTTGTGTGACCTAGATTCCGGTACTGTCATTATATACTCTATGATACCGTAGTAGCAGGTCTAAACGGACAAGAAACGTCTGTGTGACTCAGATTCCGGTACTGTCATTATATACTCTATAATACCGTAGTATCCGGTCGAAACGGTCAGGAAACGTCTGTGTGACCCAGATTCCGGTACTGTCATTATATACTCTATGATACCGTAGTAGCTGGTCAAAACGGACAGGAAACGTCTGTGTGACCCATATTCCGGTACTGTCATTATATACTCTATGATACCGTAGAAGCCGGTCTAAACGGACAGGAAACGTCTGTGTGACCCAGATTCCGGTACTGTCATTATATACTCTATGATACCGTAGTAGCCGGTCTAAACGGTCAGGAAACGTCTGTGTGACCCAGATTTCGGTACTGTCATTATACGTGTGAAAGCTTGAGCCGAAGGCTCGAGCGAAGCACGCCTATAGGTTACACGTACGAACACATCATACGAGATCAAAACAACGAGAATTCAGTACAATCTTACTGTTTTTCACATATCAAATCTCAACCCCATAGCACTTTTTTTCGGCCATTTTGCTTCCGGTCTTACTGGTGAATGTAGAGCGCCTATGTAATAGAGAGTGAGAGCGCCTATGTAATAGAGATTGCCAAATGTGACGTCATTGCAACGAAAAGTAACGTCATTGTAAGGCAAGTAATAAATAAATAACAAAAGGAAAACGACAGGAATGGTAGGAAAAGATAGTTTGACTCGTCACAAATGGATTTCATTCACTGGAAGGACTTTATGAAGGCTAAGTCGAATATTCTTTTGTACCTGTCATCATTATTTCATGGATTTTATATCTTTGCAATATAGAGAAGCAATAAACACTTGAAAATGATTGTAAATAATTTCAACGGAAGTTATCGTTCGTTACACTGGCCTCGGATATTATTTTAACTGAAAAGGACGAACAATTCTGTTTCTGTATCGGCATAGCTTCATTTCAAGGTAAGCTATTTATTATATCAATAATTTGCTTAAAAATATAACTTCATTTCTAAATTATTTGTTATATCTGTTGGGAACGATCCACGATGCTTTCGTCACATCGCGTGACGTCACATGGTGTGTATCGTTTATGACTGTATCTGTCATTTGAAGCCGAAGCCGTCTTGTCAAATGTTGACTCCACTCAAGAAAATAGCTATTAAAACTATCATATCTTCGACTGTCTAGTTGTATTGACTTTAAGACGTTTATCTATTTATTGCAGTAAATGTAGCAAACAAACAAAACTACAGTCAATTTCAAATTATTTGCCTTCAATTTACATTATTTTTTTACATTGTACAGTTTAACAGTTTATGTCTATGACCTAGTCTTTGTCAAATCATGAAAGTATGACCAGAATCAGTTCACCCTGATTTTGGGGTATACATAGTAAATGTCTTAATGTCTATATCCTCCAACCTGAAAGAGAGGAAAACCCTTTCATGCCTTCAAATGAGTCTATTGTTTTAAAGAAATGATGTTATATGTGGACTATCAGTAAAACACATAACTTTTCTTTCAATAGGCTGAATTTCTAGTAGTTTCATATTTTTTTTTATCCAAAATTTGTTTATTGATCAAACTCAAATGAGTCCATTGTTTTAAAGGAATGATGTCATATGTGGGCTATCAATAAAACACATTACTTTTCTTTCATCAGGCTGAATTTCTAGTAGATTTATCTTTTTTTTTATCCAAAATGTGTTTATTGATCAAACTCAAATGAGTCCATTGTTTTAAAGAAATGATGTCATATATATGTGGACTATCAGTAAAACACATTACTTGTCTTTCAACAGGCTGCATTTCTAGTAGATTCATCTTTTTTTTAACCAAAATGTGTTTATTGATCAAACTCAAATGAGTCATGATTGTTTAAAAGAAATGATGTCATATGGGGGCTATCAGTAAAACACTTTACTTTTCTTTCAACAGGCTGAATTTCTAGTAGTTTCCTTCTTTTTTTTTTTTATCCAAAATGTGTTTATTGATCAGATTGGACAAACTTGGTACTAAGAATTTAAACATTATTTTCACTAGGTTATTTAAAATACTCTGCATGTATGTATTCAAACAATATTTGAAAAAGATTCAACATCTATTGACAGCACTATTTTCATACTTGGGAGCACAACAACCAATGATGTCATAGAACTCTTCAGATTGAAGAGCAAATGCAAAATAAAAGCCTTTTACGGTCACCGATTTAGGTCCGTCTATGAAACAGGGCAATGTACACTAACTATATCAAACTCAAATAAGGTAAAAACAAACTGAGCATTGAAATCTGTAGATAAAGAGGATCAATCTCTTTTTAAATTCAACAAACACTCAAAATACTTTTTATTCAAATAAATTTGTATAAACATTTTGGTTGAACAATAAAGAAAACGTAATCTGTTTTTCAACAGAAAAAGGCTATAAGGCAGTTCATAATTAATGTCAGTTATGTTAGTCACCCAGTGACCTCACATAAGTGTTCTGTCCTCTGATATAACTGAAATACCACAGAAATGTATCTGTTTTCTATGTAATTTATTGTGAAATCCATTTTTCTGTGTGAAATTGTATAATCTATACAATAGAAATGGTAAAATTTAAATTGGTATACATTCATTGTAACAAAAAAATTCTTATACTTTACTGGTAATAAAAGTACACATATTTTCATGAACTGCTGCTCAAAATAAAAACCTATACTGTAGTTTAATGGTAAAACACCTGGTCTAACAAGAGTTCTAAGATCAAATCTCAGCAGGTACATGTTTTGAAAGAGGCAACTAAACTTAACAATGTATACATGAAACAATTATGTTGTGGGGAGTTGTCTTACTTAAACACTTATTACATTTTTATCCAGGCTTCTAGTGAAAATAGTTTACTCCCTGTACCCTTTTCAAAAGCTTTTATAATTGAGCAATAACAATTAAAAAAAGGAATGGTTATCAACATTGATAACTCTGAGAATCTGTACATGTTCAAGGATTGATCCAGCTTTGATAACTGTTCTAATATCAAAGTTTTAACGAAATTTATACATCATATTTTTATAATAGAGCAATTTTAACATGATCACTAACAATGTTAAATTATTGCAAATTCTTCTGGAAAATCCATTTCTCTGTTTGTACTTTTTATAATTTCTTTATTTGCTATAAACATACTGTTTATTGTTTTATGCAATAAAATGTATATTGAATATATTGATCAGATCTTATATTATCCATTTTTTTTTCAAACAACATATTTCAGATACATGTATATATATTCAGTAACTGTTGTTGACACTAAGTCTGGTACTTATTAACAAATAATCTGATGCTGTTTTCATGTTTTACAAATTAAAAACCAGAAAAGGAGATAGGTGTTCAAAGTGAAAATGTTGTTGAATAGGAACATATAGTTCATTTTGGATATGTTCATTTTGGATCAATTACACCATTCCGACAATGTATTCGGATTAGTCACAGAAATCAAGTAATTTACATCAGACAAGGCCGGCTAAACTTTAACCTTTCCAACATACATCATTATAAATGGGACTTTTGAAAATATTTGTTCTCAGTCATCTTAAATTGTCTCAAGATTATACATTCAGCCAGATCATGCAAAGTTAGCCATCTGCCTTGTAAGATTGTTGTGTGGAGTAATGTTAAGCGCAAGTCATTCAATCAACCATGGTAAGAGTCAGTTTTCAATTATATGTATTACTAGTTTACAAATAACTGGCATTTGTAAAAATAAATCAGAACATTCTTCAATGCCTTCTAGTGTTGTTTTCCATCAACATCCTTGGAAATCTTACAATCCTGACCTAATAAAAAATAAAACAGATATATATGTACAAATTAAACTTAAATGCATGCTAAGTTTCGTTTTTTTCAATATGTTTTTCAAATTCTGTTTTTGTAACTTAAATTTCTACAATTTGCCTATTAATTTGTTTCTTGTTGGGGGACAGACAGTGCTTAATTAATTGTTCTTGCTTTCACACGACCTAGGCTTTGCCTATTAACATATTATACTCTATGATACCGTAGTAGCAGGTCAAAACGGACAGAAAAAGTCTGTGTGACCCATATTCCGGTACTGTCATTAAATACTCTATGATACCGTAGTAGCAGGTCAAAACGGACAGAAAAAGTCTGTGTGACCCAGATTCCGGTACTGTCATTATATACTCTATGATACCGTAGTAGCAGGTCTAAACGGACAGGAAACGTCTGTGTGATTCAGATTCCGGTACTGTCATTATATACTCTATGATACCGTAGTAGCCGGTCTAAACGGACAGAAAACGTCTGTGTGATTCAGATTCCGGTACTGTCATTATATACTCTATGATACCGTAGTAGCCGGTCTAAACGGACAGGAAACGTCTGTGTGACCCAGATTCCGGTACTGTCATTATATACTCTATGATACCGTAGTAGCCGGTCTAAACGGACAGGAAACGTCTGTGTGACCCATATTCCGGTACTGTCATTATATACTCTATGATACCGTAGTAGCAGGTCTAAACGGACAGGAAACGTCTGTGTGATTCAGATTCCGGTACTGTCATTATATACTCTATGATACCGTAGTAGCCGGTCTAAACGGACAGGAAACGTCTGTGTTACCCAGATTCCGGTACTGTCATTATATACTCTATGATACCGTAGTAGCCGGTCTAAACGTACAGGAAACGTCTGTGTGATTCAGATTCCGGTACTGTCATTATATACTCTATGATACCGTAGTAGCCGGTCTAAACGGACAGGAAACGTCTGTGTGATTCAGATTCCGGTACTGTCATTATATACTCTATGATACCGTAGTAGCAGGTCAAAACGGACAGGAAACGTCTGTGTGACCCATATTCCGGTACTGTCATTATATACTCTATGATACCGTAGTAGCCGGTCTAAACGTACAGGAAACGTCTGTGTGATTCAGATTCCGGTACTGTCATTATATACTCTATGATACCGTAGTAGCCGGTCTAAACGGACAGGAAACGTCTGTGTGATTCAGATTCCGGTACTGTCATTATATACTCTATGATACCGTAGTAGCCGGTCTAAACGGTCAGAAAACGTTTGTGTGACCCATATTCCGGTACTGTCATTATATACTCTATGGTACCGTAGTAGCCGGTCTAAACGGACAGGAAACGTCTGTGTGATTCAGATTCCGGTACTGTCATTATATACTCTATGATACCGTAGTAGCCGGTCTAAACGGTCAGAAAACGTCTGTGTGACCCATATTCCGGTACTGTCATTATATACTCTATGATACCGTAGTAGCAGGTCTAAACGGACAGGAAACGTCTGTGTGATTCAGATTCCGGTACTGTCATTATATACTCTATGATACCGTAGTAGCCGGTCTAAACGGACAGGAAACGTCTGTGTGACCCATATTCCGGTACTGTCATTATATACTCTATGATACCGTAGTAGCCGGTCTAAACGGACAGGAAACGTCTGTGTGATTCAGATTCCGGTACTGTCATTATATACTCTATGATACCGTAGTAGCCGGTCTAAACGGTCAGAAAACGTCTGTGTGACCCATATTCCGGTACTGTCATTATATACTCTATGATACCGTAGTAGCAGGTCAAAACGGACAGGAAACTTCTGTGTGATTCAGATTCCGGTACTGTCATTATATACTCTATGATACCGTAGTAGCCGGTCTAAACGGACAGGAAACGTCTGTGTGACCCATATTCCGGTACTGTCATTATATACTCTATGATACCGTAGTAGCCGGTCTAAACGGACAGAAAACGTCTGTGTGACCCATATTCCGGTACTGTCATTATATACTCTATGGTACCGTAGTAGCCGGTCTAAACGTACAGGAAACGTCTGTGTTACCCAGATTCCGGTACTGTCATTATATACTCTATGATACCGTAGTAGCCGGTCAAAACGGACAGGAAACGTCTGTGTGACCCCTATTCCGGTACTGTCATTATATACTCTATGATACCGTAGTAGCCGGTCTAAACGGACAGAAAACGTCTGTGTGATTCAGATTCCGGTACTGTCATTATATACTCTATGGTACCGTAGTAGCAGGTCAAAACGGACAGGAAACGTCTGTGTGACCCATATTCCGGGACTGTCATTATATACTCTATGATACCGTAGTAGCCGGTCTAAACGGACAGAAAACGTCTGTGTGATTCAGATTCCGGTACTGTCATTATATACTCTATGATACCGTAGTAGCCGGTCAAAACGGACAGGAAACGTCTGTGTGACCCATATTCCGGTACTGTCATTATATACTCTATGATACCGTAGTAGCCGGTCTAAACGGACAGGAAACGTCTGTGTGACCCATATTCCGGGACTGTCATTATATACTCTATGATACCGTAGTAGCCGGTCTAAACGGACAGGAAACGTCTGTGTGACCCATATTCCGGTACTGTCATTATATACTCTATGATACCGTAGTAGCCGGTCTAAACGGACAGGAAACGTCTGTGTGACCCATATTCCGGTACTGTCATTATATACTCTATGATACCGTAGTAGCCGGTCTAAACGGACAGAAAACGTCTGTGTGACCCAGATTCCGGGACTGTCATTATATACTCTATGATACCGTAGTAGCAGGTCTAAACGGACAGGAAACGTCTGTGTGATTCAGATTCCGGGACTGTCATTATATACTCTATGATACCGTAGTAGCCGGTCTAAACGGACAGGAAACGTCTGTGTGATTCAGATTCCGGTACTGTCATTATATACTCTATGATACCGTAGTAGCAGGTCTAAACGGACAGGAAACGTCTGTGTGACCCATATTCCGGTACTGTCATTATATACTCTATGATACGGTAGTAGCCGGTCTAAACGGACAGGAAACGTCTGTGTGACCCATATTCCGGTACTGTCATTATATACTCTATGATACCGTAGTAGCCGGTCTAAACGGACAGAAAACGTCTGTGTGATTCAGATTCCGGTACTGTCATTATATACTCTATAATACCGTAGTAGCCGGTCTAAACGGACAGGAAACGTCTGTGTGACCCAGATTCCGGGACTGTCATTATATACTCTATGATACCGTAGTAGCAGGTCTAAACGGACAGGAAACGTCTGTGTGATTCAGATTCCGGGACTGTCATTATATACTCTATGATACCGTAGTAGCCGGTCTAAACGGACAGAAAACGTCTGTGTTACCCAGATTCCGGTACTGTCATTATATACTCTATGATACCGTAGTAGCAGGTCAAAACGGTCAGGAAACGTCTGTGTGACCCAGATTCCGGGACTGTCATTATATACTCTATGATACCGTAGTAGCCGGTCTAAACGGACAGGAAACGTCTGTGTGACCCAGATTCCGGGACTGTCATTATATACTCTATGATACCGTAGTAGCAGGTCTAAACGGACAGGAAACGTCTGTGTGACCCAGATTCCGGGACTGTCATTATATACTCTATGATACCGTAGTAGCAGGTCTAAACGGACAGGAAACTTCTGTGTGATTCAGATTCCGGTACTGTCATTATATACTCTATGATACCGTAGTAGCCGGTCTAAACGGACAGAAAACGTCTGTGTGACCCAGATTCCGGGACTGTCATTATATACTCTATGATACCGTAGTAGCAGGTCTAAACGGACAGAAAACGTCTGTGTGACCCAGATTCCGGGACTGTCATTATATACTCTATGATACCGTAGTAGCAGGTCTAAACGGACAGGAAACGTCTGTGTGATTCAGATTCCGGTACTGTCATTATATACTCTATGATACCGTAGTAGCCGGTCTAAACGGACAGAAAACGTCTGTGTGACCCATATTCCGGTACTGTCATTATATACTCTATGATACCGTAGTAGCCGGTCTAAACGGACAGAAAACGTCTGTGTGACCCAGATTACGGTACTGTCATTATATACTCTATGATACCGTAGTAGCCGGTCTAAACGGACAGGAAACGTCTGTGTGATTCAGATTCCGGTACTGTCATTATATACTCTATGATACCGTAGTAGCAGGTCTAAACGGACAGGAAACGTCTGTGTGATTCAGATTCCGGTACTGTCATTATATACTCTATGATACCGTAGTAGCCGGTCTAAACGGACAGGAAACGTCTGTGTGATTCAGATTCCGGTACTGTCATTATATACTCTATGATACCGTAGTAGCCGGTCTAAACGGACAGGAAACGTCTGTGTGATTCAGATTCCGGTACTGTCATTATATACTCTATGATACCGTAGTAGCCGGTCTAAACGGACAGGAAACGTTTGTGTGACCCATATTCCGGGACTGTCATTATATACTCTATGATACCGTAGTAGCCGGTCTAAACGGACAGAAAACGTCTGTGTGACCCATATTCCGGTACTGTCATTATATACTCTATGATACCGTAGTAGCAGGTCTAAACGTACAGAAAACGTCTGTGTGACCCATATTCCGGTACTGTCATTATATACTCTATGATACCGTAGTAGCCGGTCTAAACGGACAGGAAACGTCTGTGTGACTCAGATTCCGGTACTGTCATTATATACTCTATGATACCGTAGTAGCCGGTCTAAACGGACAGGAAACGTCTGTGTGACCCATATTCCGGTACTGTCATTATATACTCTATGATACCGTAGTAGCCGGTCTAAACGGACAGGAAACGTCTGTGTGATTCAGATTCCGGTACTGTCATTATATACTCTATGATACCGTAGTAGCCGGTCTAAACGGACAGGAAACTTCTGTGTGATTCAGATTCCGGTACTGTCATTATATACTCTATGATACCGTAGTAGCAGGTCAAAACGGACAGGAAACTTCTGTGTGACCCATATTCCGGTACTGTCATTATATACTCTATGATACCGTAGTAGCAGGTCAAAACGGACAGAAAACGTTTGTGTGACCCAGATTCCGGTACTGTCATTATATACTCTATGATACCGTAGTAGCCGGTCTAAACGGACAGAAAACGTTTGTGTGACCTAGATTCCGGTACTGTCATTATATACTCTATGGTACCGTAGTAGCAGGTCTAAACGGACAAGAAACGTCTGTGTGACTCAGATTCCGGTACTGTCATTATATACTCTATAATACCGTAGTATCCGGTCGAAACGGTCAGGAAACGTCTGTGTGACCCAGATTCCGGTACTGTCATTATATACTCTATGATACCGTAGTAGCTGGTCAAAACGGACAGGAAACGTCTGTGTGACCCATATTCCGGTACTGTCATTATATACTCTATGATACCGTAGTAGCCGGTCAAAACGGACAGGAAACGTCTGTGTGACTCAGATTCCGGTACTGTCATTATATACTCTATGGTACCGTAGTAGCCGGTCAAAACGGACAGGAAACTTCTGTGTGACCCATATTCCGGTACTGTCATTAAATACTCTATGATACCGTAGTAGCAGGTCTAAACGTACAGGAAACTTCTGTGTGACCCATATTCCGGTACTGTCATTATATACTCTATGATACCGTAGTAGCCGGTCAAAACGGACAGGAAACGTCTGTGTGACCCAGATTCCGGTACTGTCATTAAATACTATATGATACCGTAGTAGCCGGTCTAAACGTACAGGAAACGTCTGTGTGACCCATATTCCGGTACTGTCATTATATACTCTATGATACGGTAGTAGCCGGTCAAAACGGACAGGAAACGTCTGTGTGATTCAGATTCCGGTACTGTCATTATATACTCTATGATACCGTAGTAGCCGGTCTAAACGGACAGAAAACGTCTGTGTGATTCAGATTCCGGTACTGTCATTATATACTCTATGATACCGTAGTAGCAGGTCTAAACGGACAGGAAACGTCTGTGTGATTCAGATTCCGGGACTGTCATTATATACTCTATGATACCGTAGTAGCAGGTCTAAACGGACAGGAAACGTCTGTGTGACCCATATTCCGGTACTGTCATTAAATACTATATGATACCGTAGTAGCCGGTCTAAACGGACAGGAAACGTCTGTGTGATTCAGATTCCGGTACTGTCATTATATACTCTATGATACCGTAGTAGCAGGTCAAAACGGACAGGAAACGTCTGTGTGACTCAGATTCCGGTACTGTCATTATATACTCTATAATACCGTAGTAGCCGGTCTAAACGGACAGGAAACGTCTGTGTGACCCCGATTCCGGTACTGTCATTATATACTCTATGATACCGTAGTAGCTGGTCAAAACGGACAAGAAACGTCTGTGTGACCCAGATTCCGGTACTGTCATTATATACTCTATGACACCGTAGTAGCCGGTCTAAACGGACAGGAAACGTCTGTGTGATTCAGATTCCGGTACTGTCATTATATACTCTATGATACCGTAGTAGCCGGTCTAAACGGACAGGAAACGTCTGTGTGACTCAGATTCCGGTACTGTCATTATATACTCTATGATACCGTAGTATCCGGTCAAAACGAAAAGGAAACGTCTTTGTGGTCCCAGATTCCTGTACTGTCATTATATACTTTATGATACCGTAGTATCCGGTCAAAACGGACAGGCAACGTATGTGTGACCCAGATTCCGGTACTGTCAGTATATACTCTATGGTACCGTAGTAGCCGGTCAAAACGGACAGGAAAACGTCTGTGTGACCCAGATTGCCTCCAATCAATTACTTGTATATACGGGAAAAACACCATTTATGATATTGTAGAGTTTCCGATCTGTAAAGGGTAGCAGAAAGATATGTGGAAATAATTCACAAAAGAGCTTGTTTTGTATGATCAATCTATACTTCTATATTTACACTATTGGAAAACATCGATGATTAGGGTAGGTAAGTCGGTAACAACTAGGTGGTTCTGGTTCTGGAGCTCCATTGATAACAGAGAATATCCTCTTTCAATGGGTTCGTTGGCTGGAAATCCAGCTAGACAAATAGTGTTTTATTACGTTTTTATTAGTTCGTCTATTAATTCGAATCACACGTGTTGTCGATATTGCTGATTGGTTTCATTGTGTAGCGAAATGACGAATGACATGTTGTTGATGCGACATTTTGTAAAGCCCATTTTTACATATATAAAAACGGACGTTTTGCTCAATAACATTTAAATGCATCAATATATGTCTAGACACAATTACGGACATCTTATTATTTGACAAATATCTCGGAAAAAAGTGTTCAAATTAATTAGAATGACAGAGTTATCGTTTGTTTTTTAAATAGTTAAACAGCGTAAATTTAATCCTTTCCGCTGAACAAGAGAAAGGAAATTTGATTTACACATACAAAACCGAAAAACATTTATTAGCTGATTCCACGAGAAGTGATTACCGGTATGTTGACAACAGTTCATAACTGTCTAGGGAGCGTATTAGAAGCATGCATTGGCGACTTTGGGTAAATAAATCTCTGATTTGGGAATTATCTCATCATTATCAAAATAAATCTTCTAGGCAGAAGAAATGAATTTTAGATTTCAACATAAAATAGGTAGAATCAACTTTCATTTGAAAACAATTATGATGACATTCGAATTATTCAAGCAGCAACAGTAATATCATAAAGCATCACTATCTTATTTGTCGAATTTATAAAGATTAATGTATAGATATTTATTTGGACAGTTCATGACTAGTTTACTTAATAATGTGATAAGCAAACATAAGTTAGAAATAAATTTCATATGGGGAATAAACTGGATACAGACAAAGACATGTGTTTGGTACAAAAGAGTTAAAAAAACACTTTTCTTTTGTGGAAGACAGTGGTGCAGAGGTAGAGCGTCGGCCTCTCACATCAAAGGTCCCTGGTTCGAGTCCCGTGATGAGCGGGTCCTGACTTTGGGATTTTTCCACACAATCGGCGCGAGTACTGGTTAAGTATCCAGGAAGCAGACATCGAGCGTGATTAATATAAGCTTAAAGCTTGTTTCGCAATCGATTTAAAATAAATAAGTTTAAACTAACACTTTTCTCTAGTTCAAACTAAATGTGCGCTGAAAAGGATGGCGATGAATTCGCCGTGGCCGAGTGGTTAGTATCGTGGATTGGGTAACGGGCGTATCGGTTTCGATCCTTTGTCAAACCGGTCATGGTGGCACATTTCCTTGTGAAATGTCGCCGTGGTATAACTTAAATAATGTTGAAAATGGCATAAAACATAAATATAAAAAAAAATAAAAAGATATGGCACTCCATCCAGGTCACGTGGCAATTTGTTACACAGCATCTACTCAAACCAAGGATAGAGTACTTATTGGATTGATAATGTACGAAGTAGCCTTGGCTAGCGAAGATGGTTATTTAGTGTTGGTGTACCAATATTTTTTAAGAAAGAGACACTTTGTCGAAAAGTATATGATATGTCTGGAGTCTAACTATAAAGTGTATATTACATTTGATGCGGCAAACTTCAAATACAGTCCAATTTTACACGAGGGAAAACCTTAAATGCATTTTCTATGTAATATATCCGCTTATTACATTCCTATGAAAAGAAATACTGTGATTTATTATTTATTTATTTTTTCAATCTGTCTAAAAGAAAATCTTCACTATAGGGATAAAATAACTTTTTGAGCCCTTTACAGAACATTTTTATAAACTGCAAGTATTCATTCACATGTATTCATTCACGTGTATTCATTCACATGTATTCATTCACGTGTATTCATGTGTTTTCATTATTCATATATTACATCCTATAAACTCGTTCTTTGAACTCGTGTTCAGACCTGATAACCTCCCATTCTCGTGTGATGTTTGTTATACCACACGAACGGAGTTGACTTTCCTCTCATTTCGTTATTCATGAACAATAAAGGACGGTATATTCACTAAGGTTAACACTAAAGTACATAATAAAAAAAAAAAAAGGACATTTAATGTACATTTAATAGAAGGCCTATTTATCAACAGTAATTATCGGTAGACCTACTGCCAAGGGACGGTGTAAATGTATTGCCTGTCACTATGTAAGGAAGAAATTGTAAAAGTAAATGCTTGATGTGGAGAATGCTTCTTTTTTGTCAAGCCATCCTTGCATAATATACAGGGTATCTAAATCTAGCTCATTCAGATCAACCATGAATACAATAGCTAAAATATGGTCACGTCCCGTCTTAACATGTAATACAGTCTGTACTGAATGCGGCAAAACATTTCAGGAAGAGCTGGGCCACATTCTATCTGAGTGTACTCTAATAGAAGAAGCGAAATCGCACTTAAAATTGGAATTATCATCCAAATATGGAACTACATTTGTCGATGACCTCTTTGTACAGGATAGCTTAATATTTACGCTACGTATATTAGGCGCGCCAATATTCCCATACCTTGACGAGTTGGATAACCTACAGCTGCTAGATTGTACTTTTAGATACATATACCGGTGTCTTCAAATGTATTACTCTGGTTAAAAGCGATATATTGAAGCACTGGTATGTGCCAGCACCAAACGAGTACTATATATTTGTTCTTTGCAAAACTGCATACATGCTTTATACATAGTATGTAAATGACGATCTGTCATGCGTGTATATACATTGATATACATTATTTTCTTAGGTTTCTTTTGTTTTTTTGTCTTGCTGTTTTTCTTTTTCTTCTCCTTCACAAATCCAACTATGGATAATCTTTAACCTGTATTGTTGTTTGTTTGTATTTCTGTTAATCGCGAAAAATTGTACATGTACTTACAATATCTCCTAGAAAGGGGGCAATAAAGAAATTGTATTGTATTGTATTGTATTGTGTCTATTTTGATAGGCTCATTTATTATATGTTGAAAACAGGAACATCAAATAAAACACCATAAAAAAAACGTTAACAAAAACGATTTAATTGAGAGGCTGAAAGAATCAAACCCTTAAGCGGAATTTGGTTGTCAAACTCAAATTCCTTTGTGTTTTCTATTGTCACATACACTTTCTAAATGTCTATCACATCTGCTGACATGGGAGGTAAAAATATAGTTTTATGGAGCTATGATCTACAATGTAATTGAAATCACACTAACAAAATATCTATATTGGATCTGACGTCATCCCATAAAAGGTCATCTCAACCTAAACCATAGACCTAAACTCATAAATTGTTCTGTCCAATGCAATGTCACGAACAACCAACGCTCGCTTCTGCTATCAAAATTGTCACTATGTATATAATCGGGCCATTCAGCTTTCCACATTTCATTAATTGATTGATTGAATGTAGCATAACTCTGTTTTCAACTGGTTTTTGTTTTTGTTTTTGTGTGTGTGTTTTTCGTCGAGTCCCGGTAGCTCAGTCGGTAACGACGCGGGCTGTCAATCCAGGGGTTGTGAGTTCGAATCCCGGCTCGGCCAACTTTCTTTCTGGCGATTGACAAAAGTCATTACGACATGCGTCATTCGTCTTCCACCAATGGGCTAAGTCTATGTGGAAAAGCAGCCAGTTGCTTGGGAAGATTGTTGTGTGGAGTACTGGTGTGCGAAAACCAGGAAACATATGAGTAGGTGAACTGGCCGCCGTGATATGAAATTGTTAAAAACGGCGTTAAACCCCATTCAATCAACTGTTTTTCAGTTATTTCATTGCGGTTATTGGAATGCTTCGTAGTTTAGCACAAGGAGATTTTTTTAGACCTGCCAGTGTGACTACATATCAGGATTTCTCTTTGTCCTTACTAAGTATATTAATTTCAGGTAATGACTTTTAAAATATCCCTTTTAGGCTCTATATATATATACATGTGTGAGTTTTACAAATTAAAAAAATAGACAAAGTCCGGTATATTAATTTAATGTAAATTGTATGTACATTTTTAGTTAAGCGAAATTCATACTGTATCTAGTCTAAACAGTAAAATAGAGAACCCTTCTACGAAATTGGTTACCTGCCTCATACGCTTTATTATTTCGTTAGTATCTCAAACCAGGAACCCAAAAAAGCGCGCTAAATGTAGTCTGGTTCCTTACATCCTACGATATATTACGCATTAATGAGTGAGATGAAGAAGCCACGGCCCGTATTCACCAAACTTTTAAATTTGGATTTTTGACTAAATCTAAATCTTAATATTTAATCCACTTTTTGGATTCCCGGCGATTGAGATTTAGTCCGTATTCACCAACGCGTTTTAAACAGTTCTCAATTTAGTCCAGTTACGGAATACCATTAGGGCCATCGTCTATGAATGTGTTGATCTGAAACGCGATACTCGACAGTACGATGATGATAACACGACAACGCGACAGTACGATGGTAAAAACACGATAATACGACAGTACGATGATGATAATGCGATATACTATCGTGTTTTCAACATCGTACTGTCGCGTTTTCACCATCGTAATATCGTAGTATTGTACTGTCGCATTATCATCATCGTACTGTCGCGTTATCATCATCGCACTGTCGTGTTATCATCATCGTACTGTCGCGTTATCACCATCGTACCGTCGTGTTATCATCATGGTACTGTCGCGTTATCACCATCGTACCGTCGTGTTATCATCATCGTACCATCGTGTTATCACCATCGTACTGTCGCGTTATCATCATCGCACTGTCGTGTTATCATCATCGTACTGTCGCGTTATCACCATCGTACCGTCGTGTTATCATCATCGTTCTGTCGTATTATCGCTGCAATACAAGGTCAGACCGTACAGCGTAAATAGTGTCGGCGTGTACTTTTCTGTTTGTTTGTATGGAGTTTTCAGCCTCCTTTAACAGTATTTTAGTTATTACAAAATGTTTCCTGGGTAATTGTTCAGTACTACTGGTACTAATGCCCCTTACGCCGTTTCATCAGTCATTTAGCTATCCCGGCTACTCTTAACATCATTTCTTAACGTGGTCTCTCGATAATTTTTATAAATTGTTTAACTCGAACATTTTAATGAAATGTATTAGAGTTTTTACTTAAACTGTGTATAAGCAGTCCGGATTGCTCAAACGATCACTTATAGCTGCTGTTGTGATGCTTTGTTGATGTGATATTACCAATGGCTTGCTGTAAAGGTACAATTAAATATACTGTTGACTATACTTAAACGAACTTGGTATAAATCCTCCAGCGATAACTCGAACACGTCGATATCCCGAAGTAGTTTATGGGTCCATTTCGACTTGTAGTTATCGCTAGGCCACTGTTATAATGTCTTTTTGATGAGTTGGCGCTCATATAATCATTGCACGTACTCTAGTTATTCCCTTAGAAAAGGGATATCGGCCAAATTTCTACACTCACTGTTTCTGGTTTTTGTCAAAGAGATATCAATCGCAGTTTTGATAGGGATTCGTAAATGTCATGGGAACCAGTAAATAATCCAGCTTTCTTTATGTCGGTTTACATAGACACACTAGAGATTACTTTAAGCATGTCCTGATATATCCGAGCCGTGTCTAGTCAAAGGGTCGGCGTATTGCATCCCCGTTTGCGACAACTTAGATGCCACAACAGCAGATAATAAGTGTCAGAGAGTATGAGCGACGCTGTTTGGAAATCAATCAATAACGTATTTCGCGACACGTTTAATCCAAGTCTAGCCAGCAATAATAAATCACAGTATTTCGTTTCATAGGAATGTAATAAGTGGCCATATTACATAAAAAATACCTTTAAGGTTTTCCCTCGAGTAAAATTGGACTGTATTATGCGACACGTTTAATCCAAGACTAGCCTGCGCATCTGCGCATTTTGATCTTGGTCTTCACTGTTCGCCATTTACAATTACAGGATTTCAAAAGGCTCGTAAAAGATCAGTTTAACTTTAAATAAAAAAAGAAGGACAGAAGGACAAACACCTTTTGTTTACACTTAACACAAGTAACCACAGCTTATCTTTCCAGGATCACCGTTCATATATATATATTTATGTTTTTGCTTATACAGATTTTCTTTTTTTTAAGTGTTTTACGACGCTTTCAACAGTTTTCAGTTAAGCCATGGCGTTTTCTAGTTTAGTTACTAGTACTTCTGGTCCATTTACCATGACACCAGCGAGTCATTCATTCTGTTTTCCTAACCCACAATCCTGAGCGTTTTCTAGTTCTAGTTAACTTACTAGTACTTCTGGTCCATTTACCATGACACCAGCGAGTCATTATGTATGCTAACCCACAATCCTGGGTGTTTTCTAGTTAAGTTACTAGTACTTCTGGTCCATTTACCATGACACCAGCGAGTCATTATGTATGCTAACCCACAATCCTGGGCGTTTTCTAGTTAAGTTACTAGTACTTCTGGTCCATTTACCATGACACCAGCGAGTCATTATGTATGCTAACCCACAATCCTGGGCGTTTTCTAGTTAAGTTACTAGTACTTCTGGTCCATTTATCCTGACATCAGCGAGTCATTATGTATGCTAACCCACAATCCTGATCGTTTTCTAGTTAAGTTACTAGTACTTCTGGTCCATTTACCCTAACACCAGCGAGTCATTATGTATGCTAACCCACAGTCCTGGGCGTTTTCTAGTTAACTTACTAGTACTTCTGGTCCATTTACCATGACACCAGCGAGTCATTATGTATGCTAACCCACAATCCTGGGCGTTTTCTAGTTAAGTTACTAGTACTTCTGGTCCATTTACCATGACACCAGCGAGTCATTATGTATGCTAACCCACAATCCTGGGCGTTTTCTAGTTAACTTACTAGTACTTCTGGTCCATTTACCATGACATCAGCGAGTCATTATGTATGCTAACCCACAATCCTGGGCGTTTTCTAGTTAAGTTACTAGTACTTCTGGTCCATTTACCCTAACACCAGCGAGTCATTATGTATGCTAACCCACAGTCCTGGGCGTTTTCTAGTTAACTTACTAGTACTTCTGGTCCATTTACCATGACACCAGCGAGTCATTATGTATGCTAACCCACAGTCCTGGGCGTTTTCTAGTTAACTTACTAGTACTTCTGGTCCATTTACCCTAACACCAGCGAGTCATTCTGTATGCTAACCCACAGTCCTGGGAGTTTTCTAGTTAACTTACTAGTACTTCTGGTCCATTTACCATGACACCAGCGAGTCATTCATTATGTATGCTAACCCACAGTCCTGGGCGTTTTCTAGTTAACTTACTAGTACTTCTGGTCCATTTACCATGACACCAGCGAGTCATTATGTATGCTAACCCACAGTCCTGGGCGTTTTCTAGTTAACTTACTAGTACTTCTGGTCCATTTACCCTAACATCAGCGAGTCATTCTGTATACTAACCCACAGTCCTGGGCGTTTTCTAGTTAACTTACTAGTACTTCTGGTCCATTTACCATAACACCAGCGAGTCATTCTGTATACTAACCCACAGTCCTGGGCGTTTTCTAGTTAACTTACTAGTACTTCTGGTCCATTTACCATGACACCAGCGAGTCATTCTGTATGCTAACCCACAGTCCTGGGCGTTTTCTAGTTAACTTACTAGTACTTCTGGTCCATTTATCCTGACATCAGCGAGTCATTATGTATGCTAACCCACAGTCCTGGGCGTTTTCTAGTTAAGTTACTAGTACTTCTGGTCCATTTACCATGACACCAGCGAGTCGTTATGTATGCTAACCCACAATCCTGATCGTTTTCTAGTTAACTTACTAATACTTCTGGTCCATTTACCATAACACCAGCGAGTCATTCTGTATACTAACCCACAGTCCTGGGCGTTTTCTAGTTAACTTACTAGTACTTCTGGTCCATTTACCATGACACCAGCGAGTCATTCTGTATGCTAACCCACAGTCCTGGGCGTTTTCTAGTTAACTTACTAGTACTTCTGGTCCATTTATCCTGACATCAGCGAGTCATTATGTATGCTAACCCACAGTCCTGGGCGTTTTCTAGTTAAGTTACTAGTACTTCTGGTCCATTTACCATGACATCAGCGAGTCATTATGTATGCTAACCCACAGTCCTGGGCGTTTTCTAGTTAACTTACTAGTACTTCTGGTCCATTTACCATGACACCAGCGAGTCATTATGTATGCTAACCCACAATCCTGATCGTTTTCTAGTTAACTTACTAATACTTCTGGTCCATTTACCATAACACCAGCGAGTCATTCTGTATGCTAACCCACAATCCTGATCGTTTTCTAGTTAACTTACTAGTACTTCTGGTCCATTTACCATGACATCAGCGAGTCATTCTGTATGCTAACCCACAGTCCTGGGCGTTTTCTAGTTAACTTACTAATACTTCTGGTCCATTTACCATAACACCAGCGAGTCATTCTGTATGCTAACCCACAATCCTGGGCGTTTTTCTAGTTAAGTTACTAGTACTTCTGGTCCATTTACCCTAACACCAGCGAGTTATTCTGTATGCTAACCCACAATCCTGGGCGTTTTCTAGTTAACTTACTAGTACTTCTGGTCCATTTACCCTAACACCAGCAAGTCATTCTGTATGCTAACCCACAGTCCTGGGCGTTTTCTAGTTAACTTACTAGTACTTCTGGTCCATTTACCATGACACCAGCGAGTCATTCTGTATGCTAACCCACAGTCCTGGGCGTTTTCTAGTTAACTTACTAGTACTTCTGGTCCATTTACCATGACACCAGCGAGTCATTATGTATGCTAACCCACAGTCCTGGACGTTTTCTAGTTAACTTACTAGTACTTCTGGTCCATTTACCCTAACACCAGCGAGTCATTCTGTATGCTAACCAACAGTCCTGGGCGTTTTCTAGTTAACTTACTAGTACTTCTGGTCCATTTACCATGACACCAGCGAGTCATTATGTATGCTAACCCACAATCCTGGGCGTTTTTCTAGTTAAGTTACTAGTACTTCTGGTCCATTTACCCTAACACCAGCGAGTCATTCTGTATGCTAACCCACAATCCTGGGCGTTTTCTAGTTAACTTACTAGTACTTCTGGTCCATTTACCCTAACACCAGCGAGTCATTCTGTATGCTAACCCACAGTCCTGGGCGTTTTCTAGTTAACTTACTAGTACTTCTGGTCCATTTACCATGACACCAGCGAGTCATTCTGTATGCTAACCCACAGTCCTGGGCGTTTTCTAGTTAACTTACTAGTACTTCTGGTCCATTTACCATGACACCAGTGAGTCATTATGTATGCTAACCCACAATCCTGGGCGTTTTCTAGTTAAGTTACTAGTACTTCTGGTCCATTTACCATGACACCAGCGAGTCATTATGTATGCTTACCCACAATCCTGGGCGTTTTCTAGTTAAGTTACTAGTACTTCTGGTCCATTTACCCTGACACCAGTGAGTCATTATGTATGCTAACCCACAATCCTGAGCGTTTTCTAGTTAAGTTACTAGTACTTCTGGTCCATTTACCATGACACCAGCGAGTCATTATGTATGCTAACCCACAATCCTGATCGTTTTCTAGTTAAGTTACTAGTACTTCTGGTCCATTTACCCTAACACCAGCGAGTCATTCTGTATGCTAACCCACAGTCCTGGGAGTTTTCTAGTTAAGTTACTAGTACTTCTGGTTCATTTAACCTGACACCAGCGAGTCATTCATTCTGTATGCTAACCAATAAGCCTGAGCGCCAATAAGGGAATGACAACACTACCATTTTTAAGAATTTTGGAATTACCAGGCTGGGGACCGAACTCGGAACCTTCCCCGATCCAGGCGGAGGCCCTACCACAACAACACCTACGCGGTCGTGCCTATTTACACTTTAATGTTACAATGTCTAAATCTGATATAAGAACTAAACAGAGAGATCGTTGAAACGTAAAGTCCTTGGACCAAATAAAATTTGAAAGTTTCTAGACATTGGTGTGATAAACTTCGCATACATACAACATAAAACAAACACAGACATGAGGAGTGTGGTAGTTTGCCGCCAAACAAAAGTGTTTTAGTAGGAGGCACGTTTGTGTATGTCTCTATTGAATGTATACCAACTTAGTGATGTAGTTGTTTTCTTTACCTTTTCGTTCCGAAACTAAAGAATAATCCTTATTGTATGTTATTTTCCCTCCAATGGAAACCCCGACTTAAATTTGTATTTGTGTACGTAGTGGTTAGCCATGAATACCCTGCCTTTCATAAGCAGAGTATCCATGGAAGACTGAGTACAATCCTACCTTTAGGCAAAAATGAAATATGTGATCACGTGATAGTATTTAAATAGATCTCTTGTAATTATACCATTTCCTCATGTTGTACTGTATGTACCGAGAGATGTAATAAAGTTCTGTTCTGTTCTGTTCTGTTCTGTTCGAGTGTCAATCCCGACACCTAAGATTCAATCTCCCAGTCGATGATACCATTGACTATAGAAAATAAAAATAGCCCGACAAGTGAACGCCAACGCTCGTTTGCGTTTTTCTAATTTGAAAAAAAAAGGCGTTTCTAAAAAAAGATTAAAGCCAGAGTTGTGTGACCTGGTACAGACATACGTATCGTTCCTATGAACATGCGTACCAAGTTTCATAAGAAAATATTGTTGTTTTCTTTTATTTATGAGGTAAGATTAACTTGTTTGACGACGCAGACGACAACGCCGCAGACGACGACGACGAAGCAGACGACAACGACGACGCAGACGACAACGACGACGCAGACGACAACGACGACGCAGACGACGACGACGCAGACGACAATGACGACGCAGACGACGACGACGCAGACGACAACGACGACGCAGACGACGACGACGCAGACGACAACGACGACGCAGACGACGACGACGCAGACAACGACGACGCAGACGACAACGACGACGCAGACGACAACGACGACGCAGACGACGACGATGCAGACGACAACGACGACGCAGACGACGACGCAGACGACAACGACGACGCATACGACAACGACGACGACGACAACGACGACGCAGACGTCAACGACGACGCAGACGACGACGACGCAGACGTCAACGACGACGCAGACGTCAACGACGACGCAGACGACAACGACGACGCAGACGACAACGACGACGCAGACGACAACGACGACGCAGAAGACAACGACGACGCAGACGACAACGACGACGCAGAAGACAACGACGACGCAGACGACAACGACGACGCAGAAGACAACGACGACGCAGACGACGCAGACAGCGATAACTCCGAACAAACTTGTTACCACTAGTGATAATTCACCGGGGATAGTTATATAACTGAAATACTGATGAAATGTAAGCGAGTCATGTCACGCATTATATTTCATTCCTATGTGTATACTTGCTAATTAGCTCGTCTGTATGATGAACATACAACTTTAACATTACCTCATAACTCAAACAACATTCAACATGTTCCTCGGAAAAATGCACATATCTTTGTTAAGTCACATATCTCTGGCTTTAATATGTATTCAATAATAGATAAAAGCAGACGAGCGATGACCTTCGCTTGTTGCACTCTTTTCTTTTTCGCATTACCTACATTGTGTGGTTGTACTTGTGCGCTTTATAGCGGCATTGTAGGAAAGTTTAAACGTATGCATAATATCTCCTCCTTTTTCAATGTTGTCCGTCGTTTCTGAAGGTAACATTCACTTGAGTGTCAAACTGTCACAATGTACGCCCGTAAGGAATGCATAACTAAAGGGTCTGGCCAGTCTGTTATCGCAACTAATGTTTTATGCCCATAGACATTCACATCTATTTGGCATTTTCTTGTGTGCAAATTTCGGATTATGAATTCCTAGGCCAAATTCAAAAGTGCCTTGAGTTATTTAAGCCGTTCCACGAGAAAACCAACATTATATACTCTGTGTAATGTATCGACCAACATCAGCCTTTGCAGTTCACGTATGCTCATCCGGGCCGATACATTCCGTCTCAGAGGGGGCAGAAGCCCGCGACTTCTATTTTTAATAGGTCTTCGGAAATCATATGGGAGGGGGGGTTATTATTAGATTTTCTTTTTTTAAATGTCTTGAACATATTACAATTGCGTTTGTTTAAAAACACTAAGTTATAACACATTTAAAATGAAATAAATATTCCGATGTTTTAAGTATGTGCAGTTTCTTTATTCTGACTTGCATTTACGTTTTTGTGTTTTATTTACGAAGACAAAACAGTCCCTATTAGCTAGACTGCGATACTTTATTTTTATAAACTATGTAATCAAAAGGCGATAACTACAAACCTTTACGTCGCACAGTCTAATTTTTTTACATACGCGCACCTGCTTGCAGAAGACTATCGATATGAAAATCACTTCAAATTCTCCTTTTAATAGATAAGTATCAACATAAACTGGTAACAGAAACAAAAATAAGAAATATTTTGTGAAAATATGTCTCAAATATAAGCCTGTTTATCGGTCGTGAACGTCGAAACGCCTTTTCCTCAGTTCGTGACCTAGTTTCATATTGCCAAAATGTAAACAAAGCGAAGTAACCGGAAGTAAAATGTAAACTTAGAAAAGTGACTTGTTTATGCAGACAAAAATGTCGCACGACGAATTGATTTCTTAAACGTCACGAAACGAGTGCATGGGTCGAATGTAGGAGAAAGAAAGATAATATAGAAATGCTTTTTTTCACTCGAATGCAGTGGTAAAACATGCACTAAAGCTTTGCCTGATTTGTTATTCACTTTCTTCGATGTCTGACACTACGCCTCGATTTGACACACGAGGGTCAACATTTCGAAAGAATGCTCAAACACCTTATAACAGATAGATAGCTAATATTACACACTTGAATGATTAAATATATGTGATATTAAATGTTTATTTGGCTTGAAACAAATTAAGAGAAGAACAAACTCTGATAAATAATATATTTAGAAATAAAGAAAATCTGCTCTTTCGCACCCAATTAATTTCATACTTGCCACCTATTAAATAGTAATGGGACTCGCAATTGGCATTTCTCTTGCGCCAAACATATATTGTATGCATCAACGATTTAGATAAACAATTTAGCAGATATGTTGTTTCAAGTGTGGTCTACTTTTTAAACATATGAGGATAAATTTTAACATCTGTGAAATATTTATTATAATTATTATTAAAAAGGAGGAAGTTCATGTCTTCAGCAATTTAACCGTTTTCTCAATGTTTTAAGTGTTTAAAGGTTTTCATTGTTGCTTCAGACATGGAAAGGGTTTAATAGCTTTATTATTGCATGTAGATTTAAATCCCAAAATGTATTAATTTGTTGTGGTTTTATTGACAAATACAAAACATCCAAAATCCTGACCAAAAGAAATCCTGAAATTTGTAGATCTATGTGGAATTTCAAAAATCCTGGAATTAGTCCTTCTGTAAACATTATGTGTATGTTTAGACTAATGAAAGTCAAGAAAACATGTGTGTTAAAAAATAAATCAATGCAGTCTTTTCCGGCGACATTGATGCCTTGCATCAACTTTCTCTTGTGATTCCTGAAACAGAAAATCCACATTATTAGGCCGATCCGAGTCCACAATGTTGGTTTTCTCGCTGAACGGCTCATTTGCCAATGTTTTATATTCTAGTACCGTACTTAAAGTCCTTAAAGATATTCGGCTGGTTATCGATATATTCCTAAAAAAAATGATCACAAAATAGTTCAGTAAGTTTGGTGAAGATCGGACGAAAACTGTACGAAATAGTATGCAGATACTGATGCTATGTGTAGTTATTAAACCTTCAAAGGACATTATTGAAGAGATTAATTTTCCAAGTTAAAAGATAACAAAACTGGAAATACTGATTTGGGTGATGATTTTATGCAATAGGATATAATTAATACAATACAAAATGTTGTAGCTTTCAATATGTCAGATAGTTCAGGAAAGATTTGTTATTAAATGATCTTAAAAATCCATATAATCAATCAGCTATTAAATGACGGACTTCAATTAAATATATTTACGCATAACTAGAAATATGTGTTCCTGTGATAAAACTGTGACAGCGGATATAGATTATTACCTTACAACTATGAAATGTTAGACTTGAATGGTATTTATTCCTATAATGAAGTAATCGAAAATAGAAATAAGTGTGTTTGGATGGTGAAACAATGTCAGAGGATATAAATTAAAATTATTTAGCTACGAAATGACAGACCCTTTACATACAAATCGGCAGGAGACGATGTGATTTAATTAATTTATTGTTGTGTGTTTTACGCCGCTTTCAACATTTTTCAGTTAGATCACGGCAGTTAGATCACGGCAGTTAGATCACGGCGTTTCCTGGGTAAATTTCCTTTTCGATGCCAATTTATATCTTCAAGTCTTCTCAGCATTTTGTGTTTTTCATAATCACCCATTTCACTATGTGTTTTTATTATATATAAAGTGCTTTTGGGTGGATGCAAGTTGCTTGAGAAATGATGAAACTGTGTGCCTGGAGTGGAATTCAGGCTCACTTCGGTATTCAGCTATTACGTATTAGCCTTTTTGACATTTTTCCATAAGAAATGATGTTGTTCTACAAGCTATTTGAAGTTTTCTTTGATTCCTTAATGGCCTAAAACAGGCATAAACATGAAGTTTGGTCATTTCTTTGAACATGTGACACAGTAAGACCTAAAACTGTTATGTTTTTCTGATTTTTTTGTCTTTGAGGCCTGTATGATACTTGCTATTTTGCTTTCATTTTATATCATTCTCTGTAAATATTTATACAAAAAGCAGATATCTGAGGGCAAAGAAAGTGTCTAAAGGAGCTTCAGAGTCCACAAAAAAGACAGGTCAATGTTATGTCTACTACAAAAATGCTTGGATTCAGTCAAACTGATTTAAAAAGAATGATACTGGTTGCCCAAAATGTCCGAGAAAAGTACATGAATATCAAGTTTGATCATTCTTTGAACATTTGACACAGTAAAATCAAAACATATGATGTTTTTTTCTTATGTTTCCTTTGCGAATGCCTATGTATTGCGCGAAAGCATAAAACTTGCCCGATTCAGCCGAAAACCTAGTTTGGGTGGTATAAAAATATTGAATTTTCTTTGATAATGATTACTTACTTGAACTAATATTTGCATGTTTGTTTTCATAATATATCATGCTTTGTCAATAAGTAGAAAAAACATATCCTTAAGAACATTTGTTTTGTCTTAAAGAACTAATTACGCCAAATACATCCGCTGTCACTGATCTACGCCCAAATAGTCTAAACAAAAACCTTTGTTTGCGTAGAAATGAGTGTATTCCATCACCAGAACGCATTGAATATATGACATTGAGTTTAAATGCATTGCGAATGTGTATAGGATGCACTGGAAATGATTGATTTGATCACTTTTTGTATTTTGACCTTGTTTGAAAGTGAAAGTAGAGAATGCTAAACACCGGTTTTGTCCGGGCCCGATTTGTTCCAAAATGTCGGTAACCATTTTCGTCTGGTGAATTCTTTCTTGCATAATGAATGACCCCCATTTTATTTGGATTGTTTTAAAGCTTAGATGTAAAAAAAATTCAATGCTATAGGTGTTCTTCATGTGAAAAGCTTAGAAAGTGTGACAATTAAGGACTGAAACTGGTCGATTTACATGGAAACAAAGAAGGAATTTATTTGGTGTATTGTAACCTTATTTATATGTCGTTTAGCGACTTGATTTATGACGTTGTTAGGAAATGTAATATACATGTAGCCACATATATGTGCACCTAATACCTAATACTATTCATATGAATTACTAGTGTTACAATAGCCTATTAGATATTGTGTAATAATACTTTCTAGTAGAAATTGCATAGCAGTAACATTTACGTGTCATTCAAAGGGGAAATTTAACAACAGTTGTACCCTTTAAACAAAAAGATATACGTATTGCAATGTTTTTTGACTCGTCAACAGTTGACTCTCCGTTTAAAGATGCTGAACAACAGATTATAGATAGTATAGTCAAAGTTTTAAAGCTGTTCAAAAGATATCTTGAACTATTATAATCACAATTCTGAGATAAAATTAAAGAATTAATTTCACTTTCCAATACAAAAAACATCTAAAGATTGATCGTTTATGTTTCAATTATACTGGGTAGAAAGTAAAACGATCAATATTGAGATGTTTATTGTATTGGAAAGTGAAATTATTACTCCAATTTTGTACATTTTCATGACTTTCAATTGACTGTTTTTCAACATTTACTGCCAAAATAGTTTTGAACTGTCTATTACTTACTTTGTTGTCAAAATTAGCAATATTTGCGGAAGTTTCAACATTTCAAAATATTGAACTCCATTTGGACTCTCAGCACATTTAACCTATTCCCACATACAGTAAATCTGCAGCAGACGCCTTCAAGAACATCTAGCCAAATAATACAGAAAATCTCTAGCAATGAATGTATAACAGCTGCATTGATTTAAAAACAAAGAAGAAATTATGTCACAAGTTTTCAAAAAAATCCTCTATATGAAACAGTTTGTTTGAGTGCTTTTCCGTGAAAACAACCATGGGAGTTTAATTTTAAGTTTTAAATGACAAAAATAATATGAATTTGATTCTTTTTTTGATGTATTATTGACCTTGAGGAGCTTGAAATATGTGCGAAAATGTAACCAACTGTATATTAGGTATAATAAACCCACAATAAAAGGAGTTTTATTTCATTTTTTAAAACACCGGGTTATGCAAATATAAATGCTGTTACAACTATAACAAATACTTGTTTTTAAATTTTAGAACTTTAATCAGTCGTTTCAAGAGTCATCTGCTTTTGATACAACACTTTTAAAAATATATCAACTAAAATTGAAACTTTTATTTCGAATTAAAGTTAACATGCGAAATTTCTTATTTGTGGCAACTTCTCCTTTTCAAAGAATAGTTTAAAACATTCCCCCTCTTCAGAAGTGTCAGATGTCATTTATATCAAGATAAATGTAAATAATAAACAGTCCATTACGAAACAGCAGGTGTTTGAAACTGCGGAGAATGTTTTAATCCAGATACGACAGCTTGCACTCTGTGTTGTAAAGACCTTAAACATGGTAGTTTACCATGACTGCTCTCATTGACGATCAGAACTGTGGGGTTACAAATTAAACATGGTAGTTTACCATGACTGCTCTCATTGGTGCTCAGAACTGTGGGGTTACAAATTAAACATGGTAGTTTACCATGACTGATCTCATTGGCGCTCAGATCTTTGGGGTTAGAAATTAAACATGGTAGTTTACTATGAGTACTCTCATTGGCGCTCAGAACTGTGGGGTTAGAAATTAAACATGGCAGTTTACCATGACTGATCTCATTGGCTATCAGAACTGTGGGGTTACAAATTAAACATGGTAGTTTACCATGACTGCTCTCATTGGTGCTCAGAACTGTGGGGTTACAAATTAAACATGGTAGTTTACCATGACTGTTCTCATTGGCGCTCAGATCTTTGGGGTTAGAAATTAAACATGGTAGTTTACTATGAGTACTCTCATTGGCGCTCAGAACTGTGGGGTTAGAAATTAAACATGGTAGTTTACCATGAGTACTCTCATTGGCGCTCAGAACTGTGGGGTTAGAAATTAAACATGGCAGTTTACCATGATGTGGGGTTACTAATTAAACATGGTTGTTTACCATGATTACTCTCATTGGCGCTCATAACTTTGGGGTTACAAATTAAACATGGTAGTTTACTATGACTGTTCTCATTGGAGCTCAGGACTGTGGGGTTACAAATTAAACATGGTAGTTTACCATGATTACTCTCATGGCGCTCATAACTTTTGGGTTACAAATTAAACATGGTAGTTTACTATGACTGTTCTCATTGGAGCTCAGGACTGTGGGGTTACAAATTAAACATGGTAGTTTACCATGATTACTCTCATGGCGCTCATAACTTTTGGGTTACAAATTAAACATGGTAGTTTACTATGACTGTTCTCATTGGTGCTCAGAACTGTGGGATTACAAATTAAACATGGTGGTTTACCATGAGTACTCTCATTGGCTATCATAACTGTGGGGTTACAAATTAAACATGGTGGTTTACTATGACTGTTCTCATTGGAGCTCAGAACTTTGGGGTTAGAAATTAAACATGGTAGTTTACCATGACTACTCTCATTGGCGCTCAGAACCTTGGGGTTAGAGATTAAACATGGTAGTTTACTATGACTGTTCTCATTGGCGCTCAGAACCTTGGGGTTAGAGATTAAACATGGTAGTTTACTATGACTGTTCTCATTGGCGCTCAGAACTGTGGGGTTAGAAATTAAACATGGTAGTTTACTATGACTGTTCTCATTGGCGCTCAGAACTGTGGGGTTAGAAATTATTCATGGTAGTTTACCATGACTGCTCTTATTGGCGATCAGAACTTTGGGGTTACAAATTAAACATGGTGGTTTACTATGACTGTTCTCATTGGAGCTCAGAACTTTGGGGTTAGAAATTAAACATGGTAGTTTACCATGACTGCTCTCATTGGCGCTCAGAACTGTGGGGTTAGAAATTAAACATGGTAGTTTACTATGACTGTTCTCATTGGCGCTCAGAACTGTGGGGTTAGAAATTATTCATGGTAGTTTACCATGACTGCTCTTATTGGCGATCAGAACTTTGGGGTTACAAATTAAGCATGGCAGTTTACCATGACTGATCTCATTGGCGCTCAGAACTGTGGGGTTAGAAATTAATCATGGTAGTTTACCATGACAGCTCTTATTGGCGCTCAGAACTTTGGGGTTACAAATTAAACATGGTAGTTTACTATGACTGTTCTCATTGGTGCTCAGAACTGTGGGATTAGGAATTGCAACTGACTCACTAATGTCATGATAAATGGACGAGTGGTCCTGGTAACTTACCTATGTAACGCCGTGTTATATCTGAAAAATGTTGTTGAAAGCGGCGTTAAATACCAAACAATCAATAATTCAATATCTGTGTTTTATCGAGTCACGACATCCCAGTCCGTAACCGCGAGTGCTATAGATCCATAGTTCATGAGTTCGAATAAAAACTCGGCTATTTATTATTGTCCGATAATTTACAAAGGTTATTGTGACAACAATCAGTCGTGTTCCACAAATAGGCTGACAGTTTATATGGGAAGATAGCAAGATGCCTCGTGAGAATGTTGTGTGTTTAATCGTGCGATAGAACAATAACACACATGGCTTGGTGAAGTTGTCGCCTTGATATAACTGTTATACCCTTGGCGCTCAGGCTTGCTGGGTAAGCATCACGACTAACTGGCTGGTGTCATGATTAATGGACCAGTAGTATAATTAACTTACCCAGGTAACACCGAGATGTAACTGAACAATTGTTGAAGGCGACGTTTTGTTTGTTTGTTTGTTTGAATGGTGTTAACGTCGCTTTTTTTGGTATGACCCAGCCGATTATAGAACCCGCGACCTCTCGCACTCGTGGCGGACGCTCTACTAGTACACCCCACCGAGGCATTCATTGAAAGCGACGTAAAACACCAACCAATTAATTGATAACTTTAATACTGTGCACGGCGTTTAGCTCGAGTAATTTAAAATAAGCGCTCTATCTTCATCCGAAGATCAACAAGCCTCTAACTTATATAACATATTGGTCAATACCCCCGCTTGATCTATTACTTAATTAGAACTTATTTAATTTACATCGATCGCGAAACAAGCTGTCAACTTATATTATTCACGCTCGATATCTGCTTCCTTCAGACTTAATCAGTAATCGCGCCGTTTGTGTGGGAAACTCCTTAATTAAAACCCGCTCATTGCGGGACTAGAACCTGGAACTTTTGGTATGAGAGGCCGACGCTCTACCTCTGTACTACCGTCTTCCACTTCCTTATATAAGAATTCCGTATTGTCAAGTTAACTTCTGAGGATTTCGGGTCGTGTTAACTACCCTGATAATTGTCATATAATGTGTCAGTGGGATACAGCAAGTAAGGCCATACTTCTTGTATTTTGTGCAGGAAGATGCAGTTATGATTATATAACACAATGTCGGACAGTGAGAACAATGGTGACACTGAGCGTATACACAGACTTGTCCGAGGCTTTACATAACGTCGATGTTATAACAAACTAATCGCAATATGCGGCTGAAATATATTTCAAATTTAAAGAAACTCGAGTACTGTTATAATTGACATACTACTCGTGTTTGTACCGCCTGCATGCGGAAGTGCGCGTTATTTCATGGCCCGTACCACCTCTGTGGTGAAGTGGCAGAGCGTCCGCCTCAAGTGCTGGAGGTCGCTTGGTCGATTCCCGACAGGGTCATAACAAATACAGACAAAATGGTAGTACTGTGTTTCCCTCCAGGCGTTCAGTATTGTGGTGTTAGTTTAACAATCGACTCTCTGGCGTCAGTATACATGGACCAGTTGTACTGATAACTAACCAATGCAACACCGTGATATACATGGACCAGTTGTACTGATAACTTACAAATGAAACACCGTGATATAAATGGACCAGTTGTACTGATAACTTACAAATGAAACACCGTGATATAAATGGACCAGTTGTACTGATAACTTACTAATGAAACGCCGCGATATAATCGGACTAGTTGTACTGATAACTTACCCATGAAACGCCGCGATATAATCGGACCAGTTGTACTGATAACTTACCAATGAAACGCCGCGATATAATCGGACCAGTTGTACTGATAACTTACCAATGAAACACCGTGACATAAATGGACCAGCTGTACTGATAACTTACCAATGAAACGCCGCGATATAATCAGACCAGTTGTACTGATAACTTACCCATGAAACGCCGCGATATAATCGGACCAGTTGTACTGATAACTTACCAATGAAACACCGTGATATAAATGGACCAGTTGTACTGATAACTTACCAATGAAACGCCGCGATATAATCGGACCAGTTGTACTGTTAACTTACCAATGAAACGCCGTGATATAAATGGACCAGTTGTACTGATAACTTACCAATGAAACGCCGCGATATAATCGGACCAATTGTACTGATAACTTACTAATGAAACGCCGTGATATAAATGGACCAGTTGTACTGATAACTTACCAATGAAACGCCGCGATATAATCGGACCAGTTGTACTGATAACTTACCAATGAAACGCCGTGATATAAATGGACCAGTTGTACTGATAACTTACCAATGAAACGCCGCGATATAATCGGACCAGTTGTACTGATAACTTACCAATGAAACGCCGCGATATAATCGGACCAGTTGTACTGATAACTTACCCATGAAACGCCGTGATATAATCGGACCAGTTGTACTGATAACTTACCCATGAAACGCCGTGATATAAATGGACCAGTTGTACTGATAACTTACCAATGAAACGCCGTGATATAAATGGACCAGTTGTACTGATAACTTACCAATGAAACGCCGCGATATAATCGGACCAGTTGTACTGATAACTTACCAATGAAACGCCGTGATATAATCGGACCAGTTGTACTGATAACTTACCCATGAAACGCCGTGATATAATCGGACCAGTTGTACTGATAACTTACCAATGAAACGCCGTGATATAATCGGACCAGTTGTACTGATAACTTACCAATGAAACGCCGTGATATAATCGGACCAGTTGTACTGATAACTTACCCATGAAACGCCGTGATATAAATGGACCAGGTGTACTGATAACTTACCCATGAAACGCCGTGATATAATCGGACCAGTTGTACTGATAACTTACCAATGAAACGCCGTGATATAATCGGACCAGTTGTACTGATAACTTATCAATGAAACGCCGTGATATAATCGGACCAGTTGTACTGATAACTTACCCATGAAACGCCGTGATATAAATGGACCAGGTGTACTGATAACTTACCAATGAAACGCCGTGATATAATCGGACCAGTTGTACTGATAACTTACCAATGAAACGCCGTGATATAATCGGACCAGTTGTACTGATAACTTACCCATGAAACGCCGTGATATCAATGGACCAGGTGTACTGATAACTTACCCATGAAACGCCGTGATATAAATGGACCAGTTGTACTGATAACTTACCCATGAAACGCCGTGATATAAATGGACCAGTTGTACTGATAACTTACCCATGAAACGCCGTGATATAAATGGACCAGTTGTACTGATAACTTACCCATGAAACGCCGTGATATAAATGGACCAGTTGTACTGATAACTTACCCATGAAACGCCGTGATATAAATTGTTGATGTTGAAAGCGGCGTCAAACACTAAACAAACCAAACAAACAAAGTATGACAAATTAATATCAAGTGCTTGTCTAGTCATTTAGAGGACACTCACTTAAGATCACCTACTCGTTCTCGCATACCAATACAATGACTCAATCAATTAAACCGAACAGCTACTGTGAATAAGGGTTCGTGTTTCATTATTTGTTTATGGTGTTTTAAACCGCTTTCAATAGTTTTCAGTATTATCACGACTTTTTCTTGGTGAGCTATCAGTACTACTGGTCCATTCGTTTTTACCCCAGCGAGGCAGCTGGTTTAAACCCACACTCCTAACTTTTGAAGTTGTTGTTGAATCCGCGTATAGTGAAGACTCAGGTGAGCGTGTGTTTTTGCACATACTAATCTTCGACATACCTTCAGACGGGCCATAGAGTAGTGCTCATCTGATTAGTCTAGCATATTTCCTGTATACCTTCAAACGGGCCATAGATTGATGCTCATCTGATTAGTCTAGCATATTTCCTGTATACCTTCAGACGGGCCATAGAGTGGTGCTCATCTGGTTAGTCTAGCATAGTTCCTATATACTTTCAGACGGACCATAGAGTGGTGCTCATCCGATTAGTCTAGCATAATTCCTGTATACCTTTAGACGGGCCATATAGTGATGCTCATCTGGTTAGTCTAGCATAATTCCTGTATACTTTCAGACGGGCCATAGAATGGTGCCCATCTGGTTAGTTTATCATATTTCCTGTATACCTTCAGACGGGCCATAGAGTGGTGCTCATCTGATTAGTCTAGCATAATTCCTGTATACCTTTAGACGGGCCATAGAGTGATGCTCATCTGATTAGTTTAGCATAGTTCCTGTATACCTTCAGACGGGCCATAGAGTGGTGCTCATCTGATTAGTCTAGCATAGTTACTGTATACCTTTAGACGGGCCATAGAGTGATGCTCATCTGATTAGTCTAGCATATTTCGTGTATACCTTCAGTCGGGCCATAAATTGGTGCTCATCTGATTAGTCTAGCATAGTTCCTGTATGGTAAATTAAACCAAGGATGTCAAAAAGACGCGACACATATTCGACTGTTGATGAATAAATGTAATTTGTTATTTCCATTATTGGATTTTGTTGCATCTATTCAAAAGATATGGCATCGTGAAGAATATGTAGCTCGCCGATTTCAAGTATTTACTCTTATCTTTTTATTATTTTTATGTGTGTGTTTGTGTGTGTGATTTTGGTGTTTTTTTCTTCTCAAGTATTTATTTTTATAGATCTTATGTTAAAAATCGGAAGTCATATACTGTATTGTAGAAAGTCACAGAATAAAACGATTCGGCCATTCATTATAAACCTACACATTTCCGTCGCTAATACATGCTGATCGTCGCGCGCAAATACAAGACGATGGATTAAATTTACCAAATATGGTAATGGAATGTCACTGATTTATATGATGTGGACACATCACGTCATTCAAAGTGCGGTAGTGGGGCGTGATTTACACGCCATTCAAACAAACAAAAATGTGTAAATTGTGTTACTTCGTTTTTGAAAATTCGGAAATTTGTATATTTTTCTTTTATTCTGTGTTAAAGTTATTCTAGGTATAATTTAAAAAAGAAAATTCCGTTGCAGAAGATTGCTTTATATGTCTGCTCGGAGCGCGAAAATGTAACCATCTCTCGAATTTCGGCAATAGAAAGCCAGATATTGCTAATGCAACAATATAGTCCGTATATACAGTGCAAGAATTTACGGATAAGCTGTTCGTTGTTCGTTGTACTCTGAAATAGGAAGGACCGTACACTCGTTCTATAACAAGGAGTTGAGTTTAATGGTACTGAACAAAAAGATATGAAATCAAACAAAAAGCAGAATTAACTCTTTACCATTCTGACAAAAATGAAAGCTTTTATTTGGCTGTTTCTGAAGACAACTTTTACAATCTAATTTCTATAAAAGCAGGGGAATGTGATTGAAAGAGCATTACCAATTATTGTCTAGACAAGGCACAATAAACAAATAAAAATCGTATTAGTTTAAAAAGACCCAGTATAAAACACCTTCTTATCATGCACGACTATGTGAAGAATTACCCCAATCCCTATATTTACGAGTTTAAGCCTAAAATTGCTTAACATGGTGAGTGTGCCTTTAACAGTTTTTGCTAACATAATAAACAAAGACATATTTAGTTAAAATGCACAGACTAATCTAAGTGTACTTTGTTCGAGCACCGCCTCTGTGGTGTAGCGGTAAAGTGACTGTCACGGTGCGGGAGGTCGTCTGTTCGATTCCCGACCAGGCCATACCAAAGAGTTTTAAATATATCGTAATAGTTTTCACTCGTTTACGCTCAAGATAATTGCGGTTACGGATGACTCGCTAGTGTAAGGATCAATGGATCTGTATTAATGATAATGTACCAAGGATGTG
Organism: Serripes groenlandicus; assembly: GCA_031761405.1. NCBI lineage: Eukaryota > Metazoa > Mollusca > Bivalvia > Cardiida > Cardiidae > Serripes > Serripes groenlandicus. The sequence continues at coordinate 148,622,263 of JASEVX010000002.1, forward strand.
TTATGATATAACTGTAAAACGGTTGAAAGCGGCGTAAATCGTTAAACAAACAATCTTTGTTCGCTTCTCCGAAAACATTTCACAGCTTGACATACATCAAACATATCCAACGAGTTGTCCCGCCTTTGACATGGAACCCGTTTATTAGTGTAAACCGTTTGAATACGCCGCCTGAACACATTTATATTTTATAAACCGATTAACCTTTCAAACTCCGAAAGTGGGTTGCTTCATTATTTATGTATTGATTGATCGTCGAATGTAAAGTTTATTTATTATATGCCTGTACATTTTCCGGTGGAAATACATGCAGATTGACATGCGCAAATACACCACGACAGATTAAAATTCCGTATCTACATGCGGTGTAAATACAAGATTGTGACGTCAGACAGTGCGCGGAATACTTTCAGCGAGGTATCCCCAATAAACAATGTATTGAATCTGTATATTTAATAGTTTTTTCGCTCTTCATAGATCGTAGGTATATAATAAAAGGAATATTACGTTGCGGGAGCGATAAATGGGTACGTATTGCACGACTCGTAGCGTGGGAAAATCCATATCTTACTCGACCTTCGGTCTCGTAAGATATCGATTTTTCCACGCTACTTGTCGTGCAATACAAACCCTTTTATCTCTCCCGCAACGTAATATTCCGTATGTATTGATTGATCGTCGAATGTAAAGTTTATGTATTGATTGATCGTCGAATGCAAAGTTTATGTATTGATTGATCGTCGAATGTAAAGTTGATGAAAGCAAAACGTATATTAACTCACCATATATACGAAAGCGATACATATCGGGAGGTGATCAATCTAGTCGCCGTTTTTGGTTCATGCCAGACGTAATAATCATCTATAGTATGTACTATCATCTATAGTATGTACGATCATCTATAGTATGTACGATCATCTATAGTATGTACGATCATCTATAGTATGTACGATCATCGTCTAGTGAACAGTGACGACTCAGACAAACCTCTGCATCCGCTCAGTCTCACGTGAGTCTTCACCGTCCGCATCTTTTAAGCTTTTCAATGATGTCTAAGCTCAGTGTCAAATTAAGACCCCCAAATAGCTACCTGTGACACATATTATACATTTTAAGCTTTTTGGGACTTGTTACGTTTCAACTTGATATGTCATACTGTTAAACTACCAGAAACGGCTCATTTGCTTTACTTTGTCATGGCTAGATAATGCCAAGTCGGTTGAAACATTAGCCAGTAGGTGGGGACCCTACGTTGAGCCGATAATACAGTGTGATATTTCATTGACAAGTGGGCAGCACTGCCTCTAACAAAATTCCCCAATGACCGTGATGTCCACAATTATATATGTTAACCATGCCGACTGTCACAATCAATAGCTGAGCGGTGCTGTCAGACAAATAACCTCAGGGTACATTTGATAAGTGTAGACCCAAATGTAGACTTTATTTTGTCGGGTGAGGGTTGCAGGGTAAGCATTACAACTGACTGGCTGGTGTCAGAATATATTAACTAGTAGTACCGGTATCTTCCCAGGAAACGCCGTGATATAACGGGGGAAATGTTGAAAGCGGCATAAAACAGCAGACAATTAATCAATCAATCAACAAACACATTTCTGCAACACGTCATTCAAAGCAGGCTGTAATGTTTCTTAGCTTTGGCATTACATAAGGCGCTGGAAATTGTCATCAGTAAACTACGAAGACGACTGGAAACGACAACAAGCGCCTTATTATGGGAGCCATGACATATAATACAAATTCTTTATTTTGGAAGCGTGGTATCAGGGAAGTTACAGATCAAACTGTTTCGAAGCATATTCTGATCGTGACATTCTCTAATCGCCTGCTGGTCATAATCTGCGTGAGAATGGCGTGGCCTGGAAATGACGGGCACTGGTGCTAACAATCTTCTTCGAGTCAGCCTTTCTAGTATCAGCATGAAGCCCAATGAAAACTGTTTTATTCAAATGTGGTGTTTAATGAGTAAGAAAGTCAACATGTTAAAATAACGACATACTTACATAAATACACATTTTAAAACATTTAGGACTCATAGCTAATGATCGAGTTTTGTTTCTTTTCAAATGTGGTGTTTAAGGAGTAAGAAAGTCAAAGAAATACCGCATACATACATACATACATACATACATACACATTTTAAAACATGTATGACTCATAGCTAATGATCGAGTTCTAACATAAATACACATTTTAAAACATGTATGACTCATAGCTAATGATCGAGTTCTAACATAAATACACATTTTAAAACATGTATGACTCATAGCTAATGATCGAGTTCTAACATAAATACACATTTTAAAACATTTAGGACTCATAGCTAATGATCGAGTTGTGTTTATATTCAAATGTGGTGTTTAAGGAGTAAGAAAGTCAACATGTAAAGATAACGACATACTTACATAAATACACATTTTAAAACATTTATGACTTATAGCTAATGATTGAGTTTTCTTTATTTTCAGAAAGACATAATTACATAAATACACATTTTAAAACATTTATGACTCATAGCTAATGATCGAGTTCTTACATAAATACACATTTTAAAACATTTATGACTTATAGCTAATGATTGAGTTTTCTTTATTTTATAGAAAGACATAAAAAACATTTATGACTCATAGCTAATAATGATCGAGTTCTTACATAAATAAACATTTTAAACATTTATGACTCATAGCTAACGATCGAGTTCTTACATAAATACACATTTTTAAACATTTATGACTCATAGCTGATGATCGAGTTCTAACATAAATACACATTTTAAAGCATTTACGACTCATAGCTAATGATCGAGTTCTAACATAAATATACATTTTAAAGCATTTACGACTCATAGCTAATGATCGAGTTTTGTTTATTTTCAGAAAGACTTGTCCAGGATCCAGCTCATGTCAAACATTGGTTACGGGATCTCATTGGCTTCTCTAACGGTTGCCGTTCTGTTGATGTTATGTTCCAGGTAGGTGCAGTGCTTTATTTGTTTTATTGGGGTTTTACGCCGTTTTCAACATTATTGGTTATTAGCTCGACTTTTGAAAAAAAAAACGAGAGCTATTATCATGACCCTGGCGTCGTCGTCGGCGTCGGCAGTGGCGGCGGCGTGGGCGTCCGGTTAAGGTTTTTTGTTCTCCCTATCAGTCGAGGGTCTGTGCCGTACGCGTTGCTCTTGTTTTACTTATTCAAGATACCTCGGTAAACAAACCAGTACTAGGCTTGTAACTGTGCTTTGTTCAAGTTCACTCAAGCATGACCGACAAGCAGCGACTGTGGTTTGATCCTGGGACGTCCGGTATCAAATCCCCAACAATAATCACTCAACCACGGCGGACTCCTGCAGTGCTGTAACCTGTGATAATGCCATCTCTGACACTATTCACTCGACCACGGTGGGTTACTGCACTGCTGTAACCTGTGATAATGTCATCTCCGACACTATTCACTCAGCCACGGTGGAATACTGCAGTACTGTAACCTGTGATAATGTCATCTCCGACACTATTCACTCAGACACGGTGGGTTACTGCAGTGCTGTAACCTGTGATAATTCCACCTCCGACACTATTCAATCAGACACGGTGGGTTACTGCAGTGCTGTAACCTGTAATAATGTCATCTCCGACACTATTCACTCGGCCAGGGTGGGTTACTGCAGTGCTATAACCTGTAATAATGTCATCTCCGACACTATTCACTCAGCCACGGTGGGCTACTGCAGTGCTATAACCTGTGATAATGTCATCTCCGACACTATTCACTCAGCCACGGTGGGTTACTGCAGTACTGTAACCTGTGATAATGTCATCTCCGACACTATTCACTCGGCCACGGTGGGTTACTGCAGTACTGTAACCTGTGATAGTGCCATCTCCGACACTATTCACTCGGCCACGGTGGGTTACTGCAGTGCTGTAACCTGGGATAATGTCATCTCCGACACTATTCTCTCGGCCACGGTGGGTTACTGCAGTGCTGTAACCTGGGATAATGTCATCTCCGACACTATTCACTCGGCCACGGTGGGTTACTGCAGTGCTGTAACCTGTGATAATGCCATCTCCGACAATATTCACTCAGCCACGGTGGGTTACTGCAGTGCTGTAACCTGTGATAATGTCATCTCCGACACTATTCACTCAGACACGATGGGTAACTGCAGTGCTGTAACCTGTGATAATGACATCTCCGACACTATTCACTCAGCAACGTAGGGTTACTGCAGTACTGTAACCTGTGATAATGCCATCTCCGACACTATTCACTCAGACACGGTGGGTTACTGCAGTGCTGTAACCTGTGATAATGCCATCTCTGACACTATTCACTCAGACACGGTGGGTTACTGCAGTGCTGTAACCTGTGATAATGCCATCTCCGACACTATTCACTCGGCCGCGGTGGGTTACTGCAGTGCTGTAACCTGTGATAATGTCATCTCCGACACTATTCACTCGGCCACGGTGGGTTATTGCAGTACTGTAACCTGTGATCATGTCATCTCCGACACTATTCACTCGGCCACGGTTGGTTACTGCAGTGCTGTAACCTGTGATAATGCCATCTCCGACACTATTCACTCAGCCACGGTGGGTTACTGCAGTGCTGTAACCTGTAATAATGCCATCTCCGACACTATTCACTCGGCCACGGTGGGTTACTGCAGTGCTGTAACCTGTAATAATGTCATCTCCGACACTATTCACTCAGACACGGTGGGTTACTGCAGTGCTGTAACCTGTGATTATGTCATCTCCGACACTATTCACTCGGCCACGGTGGGTTATTGCAGTACTGTAACTTGTAATAATGTCATCTCCGACACTATTCACTCGGCCACGGTGGGTTACTGCAGTGCTGTAACCTGTGATAATGCCATCTCCTACACTATTCACTCAGACACGATGGGTTACTGCAGTGCTGTAACCTGTGATAATGTCATCTCCGATACTATTCACTCGGCCACGGTGGGTTACTGCAGTGCTGTAACCTGGTATAATGTCATCTCCGACACTATTCCCTCAGCCACGGTGGGTTACTGCAGAGCTGTAACCTGAGATAATGTCATCTCCGACACTATTCACTCGGCCACGGTGGGTTACTGCAGTGCTGTAACCTGTGATAATGCCATCTTCGACACTATTCACTCAGCCACGGTGGGTTACTGCAGTGCTGTAACCTGTGATAATGTCATCTCCGACACTATTCACTCAGACACGGTGGGTTACTGCAGTGCTGTAACCTGTGATAATGTCATCTCCGACACTATTCACTCAGCCACGGTGGGATACTGCAGTGCTGTAACCTGTGATAATGCCATACCGGACACTATTCACTCGGCCACGGTGGGTTACTGGAGTGCTGTAACCTGTGATAATGCCATCTCCGACACTATTCACTCAGACACGGGGGGTTACTGCAGTGCTGTAACCTGTGATAATGTCATCTCCGACACTATTCACTCGGCCACGGTGAGTTACTGCAGTGCTGTACCTGTGATAATGTCATCTCCGACACTATTCACCCAGACACGGTGGGTTACTGCAGTGCTGAAACCTGTAATAATGTCATCTCCGACACTATTCTCTCGGCCACGGTGGGTTAATGCAGAGCTGTAACCTGTAATAATGCCATCTCCGACACTATTCACTCAGCCACGGTGGGTTACTGCAGTGCTGTTACCTGTGATAATGTCATCTCCGACACTATTCACTCGGCCACGGTGGGTTACTGCAGTGCTGTAACCTGTAATAATGTCATCTCCGACACTATTCACTCAGACACGGTGGGTTACTGCAGTGCTGTAACCTGTGATAATGTCATCTCCGACACTATTCACTCGGCCACGGTGGGTTATTGCAGTACTGTAACTTGTAATAATGTCATCTCCGACACTATTCACTCGGCCACGGTGGGTTACTGCAGAGCTGTAACCTGTAATAATGCCATCTACGACACTATTTACTCAGCCACGGTGGGTTACTGCAGTGCTGTTACCTGTGATAATGTCATCTCCGACACTATTCACTCGGCCACGGTGGGTTACTGCAGTGCTGTAACCTGTAATAATGTCATCTCCGTCACTATTCACTCAGACACGGTGGGTTACTGCAGTGCTGTAACCTGTGATAATGTCATCTCCGACACTATTCACTCGGCCACGGTGGGTTATTGCAGTACTGTTACTTGTAATAATGTCATCTCCGACACTATTCACTCGGCCACGGTGGGTTACTGCAGAGCTGTAACCTGTAATAATGCCATCTCCGACACTATACACTCGGCCACGGTTGGTTACTGCAGTGCTGTAACCTGTAATAATGTCATCTCCGACACTATTCACTCAGACACGGTGGGTTACTGCAGTGCTGGAACCTGTGATAATGTCATCTCCGACACTATTCACTCGGCCACGGTGGGTTATTGCAGTACTGTAACTTGTAATAATGTCATCTCCGACACTATTCACTCGGCCACGGTGGGTTACTGCAGAGCTGTAACCTGTAATAATGTCATCTCCGACACTATTCACTCAGATACGGTGGGTTACTGCAGTGCTGTAACCTGTGATAATGTCATCTCCGACACTATTCACTCAGACACGGTGGGTTACTGCAGTGCTGTAACCTATGATAATGTCATCTCCGACACTATTCACTCAGACACCGTGGATAACTGCAGTACTGTAACATGTGATAATGCCGTCTCCGACACTATTCACTCAGCCACGGTGGGTAACTGCAGTGCTGTAACCTGTGATAATGTCATCTCCGACACGATTCACTCAGACACGGTGGGTTACTGCAGTACTGTAACCTGTGATTATGTCATCTCCGACACTATTCACTCAGATACGGTGGGTTACTGCAGTGCTGTAACCTGTGATAATGTCATCTCCGACACTATTCACTCAGCCACGGTGGGTTACTGCAGTGCTGTTACCTGTGATAATGTCATCTCTGACACTATTCACTCGGTCACGGTGGGTTACTGCAGTGCTGTAACCTGTAATAATGCCATCTCGGACACTATTCACTCAGACACGGTGGGTTACTGCAGTGCTGTAACCTGTAATAATGCCATCTCCGACACTATTCACTCGGCCACGGTGGGTTACTGCAGTGCTGTAACCTGTAATAATGTCATCTCCGACACTATTCACTCAGACACGGTGGGTTACTGCAGTGCTGTAACCTGTGATTATGTCATCTCCGACACTATTCACTCGGCCACGGTGGGTTATTGCAGTACTGTAACTTGTAATAATGTCATCTCCGACACTATTCACTCGGCCACGGTGGGTTACTGCAGTGCTGTAACCTGTGATAATGCCATCTCCTACACTATTCACTCAGACACGATGGGTTACTGCAGTGCTGTAACCTGTGATAATGTCATCTCCGACACTATTCACTCGGCCACGGTGGGTTACTGCAGTGCTGTAACCTGGTATAATGTCATCTCCGACACTATTCACTCGGCCACGGTGGGTTACTGCAGAGCTGTAACCTGAGATAATGTCATCTCCGACACTATTCACTCGGCCACGGTGGGTTACTGCAGTGCTGTAACCTGTGATAATGCCATCTCCGACACTATTCACTCAGCCACGGTGGGTTACTGCAGTGCTGTAACCTGTGATAATGTCATCTCCGACACTTTTCACTCAGACACGGTGGGTTACTGCAGTGCTGTAACCTGTGATAATGTCATCTCCGACACTATTCACTCAGCCACGGTGGGTTACTGCAGTGCTGTTACCTGTGATAATGTCATCTCTGACACTATTCACTCGGTCACGGTGGGTTACTGCAGTGCTGTAACCTGTAATAATGCCATCTCGGACACTATTCACTCAGACACGGTGGGTTACTGCAGTGCTGTAACCTGTAATAATGCCATCTCCGACACTATTCACTCGGCCACGGTGGGTTACTGCAGTGCTGTAACCTGTAATAATGTCATCTCCGACACTATTCACTCAGACACGGTGGGTTACTGCAGTGCTGTAACCTGTGATTATGTCATCTCCGACACTATTCACTCGGCCACGGTGGGTTATTGCAGTACTGTAACTTGTAATAATGTCATCTCCGACACTATTCACTCGGCCACGGTGGGTTACTGCAGTGCTGTAACCTGTGATAATGCCATCTCCTACACTATTCACTCAGACACGATGGGTTACTGCAGTGCTGTAACCTGTGATAATGTCATCTCCGACACTATTCACTCGGCCACGGTGGGTTACTGCAGTGCTGTAACCTGGTATAATGTCATCTCCGACACTATTCACTCGGCCACGGTGGGTTACTGCAGAGCTGTAACCTGAGATAATGTCATCTCCGACACTATTCACTCGGCCACGGTGGGTTACTGCAGTGCTGTAACCTGTGATAATGCCATCTCCGACACTATTCACTCAGCCACGGTGGGTTACTGCAGTGCTGTAACCTGTGATAATGTCATCTCCGACACTTTTCACTCAGACACGGTGGGTTACTGCAGTGCTGTAAATTGTGATAATGTCATCTCCGACACTATTCACTCAGCCACGGTGGGATACTGCAGTGCTGTAACCTGTGATAATGCCATACCGGACACTATTCACTCGGCCACGGTGGGTTACTGGAGTGCTGTAACCTGTGATAATGCCATCTCCGACACTATTCACTCAGACACGGGGGGTTACTGCAGTCCTGTAACCTGTGATAATGTCATCTCCGACACTATTCACTCGGCCACGGTGGGTTACTGCAGTGCTGTACCTGTGATAATGTCATCTCCGACACTATTCACCCAGACACGGTGGGTTACTGCAGTGCTGAAACCTGTAATAATGTCATCTCCGACACTATTCACTCGGCCACGGTGGGTTACTGCAGAGCTGTAACCTGTAATAATGCCATCTCCGACACTATTCACTCAGCCACGGTGGGTTACTGCAGTGCTGTTACCTGTGATAATGTCATCTCCGACACGATTCACTCAGACACGGTGGGTTACTGCAGTACTGTAACCTGTGATTATGTCATCTCCGACACTATTCACTCAGACACGGTGGGTTACTGCAGTGCTGTAACCTGTGATAATGTCATCTCCGACACTATTCACTCAGCCACGGTGGGTTACTGCAGTGCTGTAACCTGTGATAATGTCATCTCTGACACTATTCACTCGGTCACGGTGGGTTACTGCAGTGCTGTAACCTGTAATAATGCCATCTCGGACACTATTCACTCAGCCACGGTGGGTTACTGCAGTACTGTAACCTGTGATAATGCCATCTCCGACACTATTCACTCAGCCACGGTGGGTTACTGCAGTGCTGTAACCTGTGATAATGCCATCTCCGACACTATTCACTCCGACACGGTGGGTTACTGCAGTGCTGTAACCTGTAATAATGTCATCTCCGACACTATTCACTCGCTCACGGTGGGTTACTGCAGTACTGTAACCTGTGATTATGTCATCTCCGACACTATTCACTCAGACACGATGGGTTACTGCAGTGCTGTAACCTGTGATAATGTCATCTCCGACACTATTCACTCAGCCACGGTGGGTTACTGCAGTACTGTAACCTGTGATAATGCCATCTCCGACACTATTCACTCAGCCACGGTGGGTTACTGCAGTACTGTAACCTGTGATAATGTCATCTCCTACACTATTCACTCAGACATGGTGGATTACTGCAGTGCTGTAACCTGTGATAATGCCATCTCCGACACTATTCACTCAGACACGGTGGGTTACTGCAGTGCTGTAACCTGTGATAATACCATCTCTGACACTATTCACTCGGCCACGGTGGGTTACTGCAGTGCTGTAACCTTTGATAATGTCATCTCCGATACTATTCACTCAGCCACGGTGGGTTACTGCAGTGCTGTAACCTGTGATAATGCCATCTCCGACACTATTCACTCAGACACAGTGGGTTACTGCAGTGCTGTTACCTGTAATAATGCCATGACTTATGAGCCTGCTAATTCTTTATATGTAAGAACCTCTATGTTTTAAATAAGATATATGAGCCTGCTAATTCTTTATATGAGAACCTCCTTGTTTTAAATAAGATATATGAGCCTGCTAATTATTTATATGTAAGAACCTCTTTGTTTTAAAGAGACACTAGCTTGTTCATCATGTTCAGCGATCAAACAAATTAAAGTAACGGAACTTCATAACATAATCTAATTTGAAAGCTATTAAGAGAAACCTGATTTCCAGTCTGGTACCCAGCGTACAGTAGTCAATTAGTACGTCTGGCATGGACCAATAACGGCGACTAGATCTATTACCTCCCTGTATATATCGCTATCGTATATATCGCTATCGTTTTAAACATTATTTCAGTTATATCACGGCGATAATTCACTTATTCATGAAGCCCGTAAAGGAAAACGGTTCAAGGCTAGGAAATGTGCCATGTCACTCCACCTTGACCGTAAAGAAAAACGGTACTAGGCTAGGACATTTGCCTTGCCCAGTGACACTCCACCTTGACCGACGTGACTTTGGGAGATTGAAAGGTTAAACCAGTTTAGTTCACAATAAGGTTGACTCTGTAGCATATTACTTGCTGCACCGTGTCAAGCAAGCGCCGGCATTTTTGGTGTATACCATGATCATACGGGTAAACAATGTTTCAATAGGTAATGTGTATGAACTTTGCAAAACTTTGCTATACCGTCTTTCCAAAAATTGTGTCCAGAGTGGATTTTTCGATGCAGTCACGATACTCGTACGTTTTGATTGGATGTTAAAAAAAATAGCGAAACAATTTATTTTTCTAGAGGATATAATTAAATATGATAGATAATACGTACTCGATAAAGGAACGAGCACAAGTAATTATATGTGTGATGATTTGCGTTTAATAACACTCGTCGTTCAATTTTTAAAACGAGTTCAAATAAAAACTGATAAAGGTTTTCTGACTTTCCCGAACCTAAATTGTGACTGTAACGTAGCCTAAGACGGACGTGACGTCACTTCCGTAACACGTCATCTTGGCGAAACGTCAAATGGCATACTACACTATTTTGGTAAAGTGACTGGCTTAATCGAGAGAGTTACTCCCCTTGAAATCGATACAATTTACACTAACCTTTTCTGACCTGGTATTTAGGCTATATGGATTTATATAGGGACAGATCTTTAAAATTGATATAAAGTCATTAATTTTTTTGATGACAATATATTATAAGTTTTTTTCTATAAGGTCAATATGTCTGCTTTCATTTAATGTAAAGATATAAAAAATAGATTAACTGCCTGATACTTCCATTTTTGATTTTAATAGACAACATGCATTCCTTCTTTATTCCATGTAAATTATTGGAAAATCGCGAATTTTTTATTTTTAAGTCCATGTTTACCGTATTTCCTATTTTCTAAGGAAATTTTATAAGTAATAATCGGAGAGTCTATTTTTAATTCTTTTTAGTCATACAAATTTCAAACAAATATGTTTATGTCTTGATACTTCCATTTTCATTTAAAAATGCAGAAAACGCCTAAAAATGTAAAAATGAATTTTATGTCCGGATCGCGAATTTTCCGGATTAACGGCGTCCGATTTAACGAGGCTCGACTGTATCTGGTAATGACTAGATCTATTTTGATCGCTTACTAATGTCGTGTATGTAGATAGGTGGGTGGGGTGCGAATGCGAAAATGAACTTGTTCCAGCTTTTATATATTCAAAGACCTAATATGATTACAAAACGTATTAGGAAAAGAACAATTTAACAGTGCATGGAAAAAAATAAATTAAAGCAATGACTAATTAAACAACTTGTCACCTGTGAATTTGAAGTGTCCATTTTCATGTGTCTTGATAATGACAATTGTTTTTACAACAAAGAGATTTAAGTAATATGTTATTATGACAGTATATAATCAAAGCGCTGAAGGCACTAAATTTGTTTGGGTACATAAAACTGTTCAAACATTTGCCTTTGCATAGATGTGTGATTTATAAACTATGCATTGTTTATAAATATTACAACTTCGGGTAAAAGAATAAATGACGCATCCGTTAAAATTAAATGCCATTTTAGTTGTCTATAAAAATAAATCATGACACATACATGTGAATATTATATTTAATGTCCAAGTTTCAAAAGACATGTAAAACAAATGGATAACCATTATGGCCCCGACTCACTCATCTAAGTATTTAATAATTTTTGTTACAAAAAAAATCACCATTGACCAAGGGTTTTCTAAAATCTTACTCAAAAGCTTCCTGCTTAACAAGAGATTTTTCAAGTTTTCACTATAGCCATATAAGGCCAAATAGCCCTGCCCCCCTGGCGGCCATGTTTTTCGACCAATCAACATGGCTTGGAGGAATCTGATAGATGGTCTCCCAATGAACATTTCTACAAAAAGAATTGAAAATTGGCCAAAAACTTTCGGATGAGAAGATTTTTCAAGTTTTTACTATAGCCATATTAGGCAAAAAAGCCCCGACCGCTGGCGGCCATGTTTTTCGACCAATCAACTTGGCTGGAAGGAATCTGATAGAGGGTCACCCTAGGAACATTTCTACAAAATTATTTGAAAATCGGCCTGACACTTTTGGAGGAGAAGATTTTTTTGAGTTTACACTATAGCCATATAAGGCAAAAAAGCCCCGCTCCCTGGCGGCCAAGGAACACTGTAGCAACGTTAAATGTCGCACCAACGCTAAATGTCACACTTGACGTTTTATGTCACAAGGCTGACGCTAAACGTCGCAACCAACGCTTAATGTCGCAAAACCTTCTGACGTTATGTCGCATCTGTAACGCCAAATGTCGCAAAACAAGGTACTGCCGCTATATGTCGCAACAACAACGCTAAATGTCTCACTCCTTTATAAGCACTCTTTTGTAGTATTACTGTTTCACAATGTACAAATTACAATGTTTCATCTCAGTCTGTCCCTTCTTTTTTTAGTTATAGCTCCTGAAGTAGTCATTTTTTTGCGACATTTAGCGTCAGCCTTGCGACATATAACGTCAAGTACGACATATATACAAGATATATATGCACTCTCGTACTATCGATATGGATTCGCACACTTACGATAAGGACTCTCACACAAGCGATATGCACTCTTGTACTAACGATATGGATTCGCTCACTAACGATATTGATTCATACACTTACGATATAGACTCTCACAAAAGCTGTATGCACTCTCGTACTAACGATAATGACTCGCACACTAACGATATGGACTCTAGTAATAGTGGTTCATCAGAATAACAGATTGCGCTTTGTGTTTATACATTCCTTGCGGGCCAATGACTGGCTCTTTCTGCGGATAGCCACATTTTGTGGCTGGTATACAATAGATGGAATATGGTATAAACGTCCAAGACATTTTTTTTGTAAACACATGTACACGGACATACACTGTGACATAACGTTATAACATGTACAATTTTCTTAAGTTTTTTAAAACTGTAAAATTAAAGAAAATTGTACATGTTATAACGTAATGTAACAGTGTATGTCCGTGTACATGTGTTTTCAAAATGTTAATGCGTTCTATGGATAGCCACATATTGTAACTGGTATACAATTGTCTCTCTTGTCACAAACTGTATAAGCTAATACTGGAATAAGAACTGACACGGAATAAGTAACATGCTTTTTGTTGCCATTCTTTAACCTACTTATAATTTTTTTTTATAAATGTAGCACTTTAACATCCCGTAACTGATACCTTGAACGTTTATACCATATTCCATCTATTGTATACTAGCCACCAAATGTGGCTATCCGCAGATAGAGTAGAGCCAGGCATTGGCCCGCGAGGAATGTGTTAACACATCACGGATTGCCTGCACTAACCAACAGCCAGGTCCTGCTATTCATATAATTCTTCTAACACTAAAAGGCGACACAGATATATCACAGAACCGGCAAGGGTTGAGATACAACCGAGGCGGTTGTGTCTTGCTCACAATGTCTTTGAACAATCTATTCACCCGTTGAAGGGAGTATCGCGACGAAGGATTTTGTTTCGAACCAAGGTTAACAATAATATACCAAATCAACTGTGGTGCTTTTGATGAACGTGTTTCGGTTTAAGAAATTGTTTAAATAAGCAAATTTTCCTTTTCCCACAATGTTTTCAATATATGTTGCTTTTTATTGTTTACACAGCAATAAAAAAACATTTAACTTATTTGTTATAGATTAGTATTATAGTTGCATATATATATAATTACTAGAAATAAATTAAGATTTAAAGTGTTGTATATATATATATACTTATTGTTTATTTGTTATTTAAATTGTTCTGCCCCTTCCAAGTACCCTACAGAATAGAATGTTGCATGGATCATTTGCCTCGTAGTATGGCACATGGAAAACTGTTGAAAGTTACAAAGTAGAAAATGAAGAGGCCCAACAATAACTAGAACTCATGACCCTTCAATCGAGTGTAAAGGAGAGGATATAATTGAAGCAAAACCTATGGCTAGTTACTAGCAACCTATTCTATTCTTGCAATGTTTTCAAATTTTGTCCGCTGCAGATGCGTCAAAAGACATTTACTTGTCGGAAAATCAATCCATCAATTCTCTTTATTGATATCTATAGATATGATATAAAGAGGAAAGTCGTTAAAACACTTCACAAAGAGATTCCATTTCAGCATGATCTCGATTTTTGGTTTATTCTATATCACTGATAAAAGCAATCAAACACATTATATATTTACAAAGAAAACCCCGGATATGATCATATGTAACACATTATACACAGTTGCCCATCTTTAATTAAACATTTTTTACAACAAATCATAGCGTCCGTAGATTTGCTCTATATTCTATTGCGTCGGCATTTTCCCTCTATATTGCATTTGTCCGCATTTTCCCTCTATAATGTATTTGTCCGCAGATCGCGTCCGCACTTTAGACCCTCCCCCCATACTGTTGTATTTATAAATAGAATTCGACGATCACGATTTCTCTGCAAATGTGTTACTCTCATTTTAAATGCATTTTATGACGCACATATTTGTTTTTTTAATTCTTTATACTATATTTATATGGCCGACAAGGCACAAAGAAAATATTTTCAATTCTGTTTTTATCTACATTTTCAATGCGTGATTGAAAATTCAAATACCGTATCTGGAGCTTAAATCGGAAATAGTTCTCCCTGTAGCAGTTCACTCATTGAGATTTATAAATCTCTCCGCATTCATGTTTTAAAATACAATGTTTCATTTTATTTCGTAATTCTCTTTGAATATAAGAACCACATAAGAAAACAAAGACGATATAAATATATCATTATTTCAAAAATCGTGATACATTTGAAAAGTAAGAGCAAGTATTGAGTACTACTTTCACGCGTATGAAATTCATGGAATTTTAAATAAGACGAACGGCTTCAGAATTGCAGCTACTAAATTTGTTTGTTCCAAACAAATAAAAACCGCCGTTACCAATTACCAAGTGTTAAAGACTGATTAGCCAGAGTCTTGTCCGACAAATAAATGTTTGCAAATAATCGATATACAGATATCGAGCAGAGTAATGTTAAGATCACCTGCGGGCTTAGTATGAAATCGAATACGTCATTAAATCTGTTTACAAATAATCGATAAATACAAATATAGGAGCGTAACCGAAGGGCCACAACTCAATTATCGATTTTTGACTTAATCGAAGGCCTGGGAAAGGGACGCAATTCCTGCAAATCCTCATAAATAGTGCCACATGAGCGACGTCATTTCCGCAAATAAGTGGAATCATTATGAAAGACCCGTACTTCCTATTCATGATATATAAATTATCTCATACAAAGTATAACTATTTATTAAACATTGTAGCACAAAGATAACTTTCTCATAATGATCAATTGTTCTTTTAGCGACATTCTTTTCTTAAGTCGTCTGCTGCAAAGGCGTCAGAAACCGTCTCTATTAGGGAAAGGGTTTAGAAGAAATGTGACCCCTTACATAAGTTTGTTTCAGTCATATTGACTACTTGAAAAAGGCTGTCGCATTATAAAACTACTCTCTGATTTTTCAAAAGTCTTTACTTTATTATTTTCTGTTCGTTATGATAGACGACAGCAATACAAATTCCGAACATGTTGTGTTCACTGGAAGTACTTTATGAAGTTGAATATATGCTTAAACAGGTGATGACTTTTAGTTTGTTTGCTTCCTTAGGAAAGTACGAATCGTAACTATTGTATAATCAAATCACTGATAGTACTGCAAGCAAGGGACTAACTGCAGGTCACGGAGAATGAGTTAGCGATAATAAAAGTTGATAAATGTTAACCCAAAATAGGTACCACCTATTCTCATATTACAATGTAACTGTAAAGGCAGGTAACTCAAGACGTCCTGATGTCTTACGACGTTTTCAACAATGTTGTAATTATACCATTGTTAAATTTATTTATCTTGCAATGAGCATATTATGGGATATATAACACTGGTATAATAAACCTTTTTTTCACATGTCTACTTACGTTTTAGAACAATATTTATTTTTATAAATGACAATTGTTAAACATGTCAGTTGCACAGAAGTATCAACTGTCGCGTGTATCAGGGAAATGATGTACTGCATTGGGACTTTGCTTGATTGATTTGGGTATAAAGTCGTTTTCAACAATTTCTCAGTCATATCATGGCGGCGAGATCAACAGCTCAACTGGATTTTCCACAATTACTTATTGTGGATTTTTACTTTTGTCAAACTTCGGGAAAAGATTGGACGATGTGGGGCGACCTCGAATCTTATTAGGACAGGGACACAGCCGATATGAATGACCACGTCTTGATTGATTGGGGTTTAACGCCGTCTTCAACAATGTTCTAGTCATATCACGGCGGCCAGTACACCTACTCATGCGTTTCCTTCCTTTATCATACCAGTACTCAGCACAAACTTTCTAAGCAACCTTCTGCTTTTTCACATAGACTGTTAGCCCATTGGTGAAATACGAATGACGCATGTCACAGTGAATTTTGTCAAACGTCGCAAAGAATGTTGGCCGAGCTGGGATTCGAACTCGCAACCCTCTGGATTGACAGCCCTCGTCGCTACCGACTGAGCTACCGGGGCTCGGTATTGCAGTAGTTATATCATCAGTGGAGACCAGGGTTCGATCTCCGGTCGGCTCAAGCCAAATGCTTACACAAATGTAGTCATGGGAAACCATTACGACTAATGTGATGATGTCAGGATAAGCTTACTAGCAGTGTTGGCATTGTACCCTGGAAACGCCTAGTCATGGCTGAAATAATGTTGAAAGCGGAGAAGAGCAAAATACAGACACACATAGGATAAATGACATGTTCGATGACCTCTACCACAAAATCGTTGAATTGAGTGTAGAGGTTTGATTGATTGGTTCTTTGTTTGTTTTTCAGACGTATCCATTGTAAGAGTAACAGCCTTCACATCAACCTATTTATAGCCTTCATACTTCGGGCGTTAATTTCATTCATAAAGGAATGTCTCTTTGTACACGGACTAGGACTGAAAGGTGACGTTGACATATCAGTGGATGGAGCTATAACATTTAATGATGAAGGGACGGTGGGTATATATAAAAATATATGTTGAAAAATACCCTCCAGTAACCACATGCTAAGTATCCTAATAGGGAATGTTTACCAGAAGTTTCTAGCCTTCCTAGATTAGATTTATAATCTTGGCAACAAAATGATATTCTAGATAAACTTACACCCCTGGGTCAAAAGCTTACACCTCTTTATCTCTACTGTTTTAGAAATGAGTACCTGCTCCATGTTCGGCAGAGCTTGAGACGAGGATGTATTAAGATTAACCTAACACGGTAATCACTCTGACTAGAGCTAGTCCTAATCGTTATCTGACCGATATGTAAGCCTAACAAAATGTTCATATTCCATGTTTGCAGCGAGAACCTGTTATATTTAGAGAAACACGTAAACACCTACTATCTGAGAACACCGCAAAGATATATTCGAATATACACAATGTAAGGCATTTACGACCAGTGGTAATCTATATCTGTCAGCGCATGCGTGCAGTCTCATCTGGCTCTACACTGTTCGCCAATAAGTCAAAGAAAGTGTCAATAAAATGGTTACTTATTGGTTTGCCATATCACTGTGGTTCAACCCCGCCATGCATTAATCGCAAATTAATCACAAAGGGTTTCAATAATCTTCTGATAAGTATTGTCAGTTTGGAACGGATAGCATGGCTATGACGACATATTTTGCTGGAACCCAAGATATATCATTGCATTTAAAAACGCAAATATTCCATATGTCGTCTTTTCTTGATTTTCCGACCGTTCGTGAAAGGAGCCGTCCCGCACGAAAATCAACACTGTGGACTCTGCGTAAAGTGTCGACCCTGATCAGCCTAGACTGCCGCGCAGGCTAACGCGGATATACACTTTTCGCCTCCTTTGGATTTTCTGTTTCAGGAATCATTACTTTATAGCTCTATCCCCCTAAGACGGAATGTGTCGGCGCGGATTAGCTGATCATAGTCGATACATTACGATACATTACGCAGATACCATAATGTTTGTTTTCTCGTGGGACGGCTCAAATCCTTTCCTCGGAATAAAACGTTTTTGCAACACAAATTTCATTAAACGATGCAACTTCGAATTAGAAAAAGGATTGGAGGCATTTTACATGCTTAATATCATTAATCATTTAAGAAGTATGTCGAATCCAGATAATTTTAAATTTCAAATTGACAATTACCTCAGTATTGTGGATCTAACATGCTTTACGTCGATTGGATTTCGTTTATTCGTTTTAACTTCCGCAGAAAACATTATTTTGCACCATAACTCTTTGAAATGATGCGAATTAAACGGGGAATGATCTCGTTTTACATGGTTATTTCCACTGTTAACAGAATGCATCTTATATAATTAAAATAGTAAAACAAATCGAAATTCGTTTATAACATAGTTGTCTTTATCTTTGAACAATGATCATAAATGGAAGGCGATTAATTAATTCCGCAAAACAGTAGTTAGATTTTATTTGAATATATCTGTGGCACGTGCTCGTCATATACGTTACTTGGTTTCCATTTAGGCGATGGAGTAAGCAACAATATAGAGAACAAATAGTTTGACAGACAGTGTGTGGAACCACATTACATCTCTTAACAGTATTACGCACGCAATGTCATTCTTATCCGAGTTCAGTTTGTCCATCATAACATGTGAGGTGTTTGGTATTAAACACGTGTTTGCAGTCATTGACTTGTTCTATCGCGTCTCACGTTGTGCTTTATGCCGCTTTCAAAAAGCTTTTATTTATACCCCGGGAGTGTCTTGGGTAAGTTACCAGTACGACTGGACAATCTATTCTTACACCAGCGTGTCAGTATCAGAAGCAATGCTATAAGCAAACACTCGTCAAAGTTCGTATTTCTTCTTTCAGCACTGGCAGTGTAAGTTACTGATGACTTCTTTCATGTACGCAGTGGCGGCTAGCCTAATGTGGATATTTATGGAAGGACTTTATCTACACATGCTCGTCTATAAGACGCTATTTACGGAAAGAACCGGCGTCAGGATGTACGTCATCATAGGATGGTGTAAGTGTACTCATTCCAGATGTAGGTCCGTGTTCTGATACCTTTCTTAGTTCATTCAAATTCCATATGTGTCAAATATTCTGTATTGCAATTGATTTAATAATGGAGTTTTACGACCCATATAGATAATTGATATATTGGGCCTCACAGTGACCATAACACAATAACTTTAGATTCCAAAGTAACACAATTCCTGATTGTCTAATATATATGGAGATTGTTCAATCAATCAAAATATCTGTTACTTTGTGAATCAAGAGGTTTTTTTAATTTGAATGGCATTTAGAAAGATTAATGATTAAGGGACCCAACAACAACAGTATTAATATGTTCCATCAAGAGAAAACTGACATTCAGGGTTAGCAAAAACAAAAATGAAGTATTATATCCCCATACTTCAATGCATTCCGTATATTTTAATCCGTGTAGTATCAGACCGGGACGGTTTCGTAATGTTGATATGACCAACATTTTGCCATGTTGCAGCACACAATTCATGTCATCTATTACTTGACAATATTGACCTGACCCTTGTACAGAGAGGTTTATACGTATATCGTACATCTTTGTGATGTGTCTGATTAAAATACACAACGCGCAATGGTTGCTATTTGATATGCAGTATGAATTTGATAAAGCTATAGTTATATATGTCGCAACACAAATGTCAATAATCAGGTCATATTGTCAAGTAATTTAAAAACGTCATAAGGTAATACTAGTTTGATAAACAGTATGAATTTCAACACAAAGGTCATTGATCAGTTCAATAGTGCCAAGATATAAAACATCTTAAAGTAATTGTTTACCTACGTATTGCATATTCGTATGATAAGATTTTAGTGATAAAGCTTGCACGATTAGATGGCAAACAAATGAGATCCTGGTCAGAAAACGCAGATGCGTGGTTTGATTTGGAACTTCACTTGTTGCAGGGTTCCGAAAGTTGGATACTGTATTTCTGCAATATCAGCATAGCCCGTAACCGCCTCCGTGGTATACACGATCGGGGCATACCAACATACTTAACAAATAGTAGTAAAGGCTTCCCTTCTTGCCTCACTAGGCTTCGGTACACGATCAGGTCATACCAAAATACTTAACAAATAGTACTAAAGGCTTCCCTTCTTGCCTCACTAGGCTTCGGTACACGATCGGGGCATACCAACATACAAATAGTAGAAATGGCTTTCAACTTTGCCTTGCAAGACTTCGGTTTACGATCGGGTCATACCAAAATATTTAACACATAGTAGTAATGGCTTTCCTTATTGTCTCACCAGGCTTCGGTACACGATCAAGTCATACCAACATAATTTTAAACACATAGTAGTAATGGCTTTCCTCTTTGTCCAACAGGCTTCAGTACACGATCGGGTCATACCAACATACTTAACAACTAGTAGTAATGGCTTTCCTCTTTGCCTCAACAGGCTTCAGTACACGATCGGGTCATACCAACATACTTAACAACTTGTAGTAATGGCTTTCCTCTTTGCCTCACCAGGCTTCAGTACACGATCGGGTCATACCAACATACTTAACAACTAGTAGTAATGGCTTTCATTATTGTCTCACCAGGCTTCGGTACACGATCAAGTCATACCAACATAATTTTAAACACATAGTAGTAATGGCTTTCCTCTTTGCCTCAACAGGCTTCAGTACACGATCGGGTCATACCAACATACTTAACAACTAGTAGTAATGGCTTTCCTCTTTGCCTCAACAGGCTTCAGTACACGATCGGGTCATACCAACATACTTAACAACTAGTAGTAATGGCTTTCCTCTTTGCCTCACCAGGCTTCAGTACACGATCGGGTCATACCAACATACTTAACAACTAGTAGTAATGGCTTTCCTCTTTGCCTCACCAGGCTTCAGTACACGATCGGGTCATACCAACATACTTAACAACTAGTAGTAATGGCTTTCCTCTTTGCCTCACCAGGCTTCAGTACACAATCGGGTCATACCAACATACTTAACAACTAGTAGTAATGGCTTTCCTCTTTGCCTCACCAGGCTTCAGTACACAATCGGGTCATACCAACATACTTAACAACTAGTAGTAATGGCTTTCCTCTTTGCCTCACCAGGCTTCAGTACACAATCGGGTCATACCAACATACTTAACAACTAGTAGTAATGGCTTTCCTTATTGTCTCACAAGGCTTCGGAAATTGCATAACAGCATATTCATCGTTGTCAGGACAAATAATACCGGTAGAACTGGTAATGAATTAATTTAAACGCAGTCATATAACTGAGATAATGTTTGAAAACGGTTTTAAACAACATATGAGCCGTTCCGTGAGAAAACCAGCATTGTGGACTCTGCGTAAAGTGTCGCCCCGTATAAGCCTAAGCATGCCGCGCAGGCTTACCCGGGTAGACAATTTCCGCCTCCGGTGGATTTTCTGTTTCAGGAATCATTACTATATACCACTATCCCACCTAAGACGGAATGTGTCGGCTCGGATCAGTCTGCGTGGACTGCGCAGGCTCTTCTGGTTTGATGCTATAATGTTAGTTTTCTCGCGGCACGGCTCATATAAGCAAACAGCATAGTCCGTCTTAAAAGAGCTGTCGCATGATGAATAATACATAACATGGTCAGATTCCATAGAAATACATGTATATAGTGTTCATCGACCGATCCGTCACGTGACAGTGGCAGTTCAATTGACACGGAGTATAGATCAGGATTGTGTTTTTATTGTTTCAGTTTCCCCCTTAATATACATCATACCTTGGATCCTAGTACGGGTAACAGTCGATAACGAATTGTAAGTTAAGAGTTATTGATTTTTTTTTATTTATTGATGATAGGTACCGTTTTTAACCATATGACATCAAATTCTCGGCGACCAGTACACCTATCTGTATATGCAATCCTTTCCCACATGTAGACGCTTTCTGACGCATCTGCAGCAAACGACTTTTGAAAACAATGAAGACAAATGCGGTATTGCCCACAATGAGCAATTTATATGTTTTGCTACAATGATGTCAATGCTATTCAGTAATTAAACTCTCATTTTTTAATAGTTTTGCATTTATTTTTTCAAAGTCGTCTAAAGCAGATTTGCTGTATATGGGAAAGGGTAAAGCCGTGTCAATGGACTCTGCGTAAAGTATCGACCCGTATCAGCCTAAACATGTGCAGGCTGATCTGGGTCGATACATTACGTAGAGGCCATAATGTTGGTTTTCTCACTGGACGGCTCAATTGTAGATACATATCAGTCAACCAATCCGTCATTTGATCCAATAACACGCTGTAACACGCTGTAACACGCTGTAACACGCTGTAACACGCTGTAACACGCTGTAACACGCTGTTTTGGAGAAATGTTGTTTTTAGAATATCTGTGATCAATTGTCGAGCTGTGCAGATCAAAATCGGCACTGGTCTGTCTTGCATCGTCGTGATGCTGTTACAGCAAACTTAAGACCAGCATAGCGAAATATTTACGACTATTTTAAAGTGACCCATATGAGAAAAAAGCAAAAAAAAAGAAAATTGTTAAAAATTGCTATTACCTTGATGTTTTTGCATGTAAGGCATTGATATTTGCTGACTGATGTACTACAATATATGCACACTATTAATATTGCGAAGATTTTTCGTTATTTTGCATTGTAAAATCTACTGGGTTAGTAACCCAGTAAATCTAAAATATATCGCTGTATATTTATCACGTGATCACTAAAACCGAATTGACAATCTCCTCCGCAGAGTTGTCGTTCCTTACACTCACGCATACATGAATGTAATGAGTCGATAGTGTTAGAGAATGCCGAATTGAATCAACAAATTCAAATGAGCAAGAGGAAATTCCACGGTATTTTTAAACGGAAAAACACGGAGCGGATGTCTTTTTAACAGCTTATTTCCTATGAAATAATGAAAAACAAGACTTGTACGACCTTCTACAACATTCCGTTACATATATATCGACGTATTGTGGATTAATTAGAATAAGTATAAAATATAACGATTTTGGACCATTATGGTGTTCAGTCCCTTTAAAGACTTAACAGGCGACTTTTTAAAAATAATGTTACAAAAGTGGAAATTGCTTATAATGAACAATTTCTCCTTTTGCCGCAATGTTTTCAACCTTATCCAATAAATGAACTTCCATTAATTCATTGCTTACATATGTTTGCCTATGTGCTTTCAACGTCATCTGGCTTCTTATTTGTTGTATGTCGGTAAGGGTGAATACGATACAATACAATTCTGTATTGCCTTCATTTTGGTGTGTTTCCCTGCTTTCTCACAACAGTACTCCACGGCAACAGACTTTCGAAGCAACTGCCTGCTTTTCCACATTGACTGTCAGTCCGTTGGTGGTAGACGAAAAACGTTCGTCACAGTAACTTTTGTCAAACGTCGGAATTAATATTGGCGGAGCTGGTGTTCTATTTTTCCTGGATCACTGCTCGCTGAAGGGTTTGTCGTTGATGAGTGCATCAATGCCATTATGTTACAGAAATGTGCTATTGAAACATTACCTTATGTCGAACCCATATAAGTAAATGGCACTCTAAGCACTATAATCTGTCCGATATTCTTGTGGTTTCTTTAATAATTGCTTTTGTATGTCGAAGCCTTTTTAAGCCAGAAATGTGTATTCCTCATTAACCAAAATGAGTTTTTACAACTGTTACGACAGCTGATGGTATTGGAATCCACCAATTAAATTTAAACCTCTTCGAAGTAGCTGTTATTTGACTGGTGCATTTGTCTAAAGTAACGAGACTCAACAATATGGGCCGAACACGCTAAGATTACTGATGCATGCTCTATATACTTTCTCTGACACATATAAGCTTTGACACCTCTGCACCAGACGATATTTCAAAAACATTAAGAGAGGGTAGACATTGTTCGCCAAATGGCTTTAAAGCGTGCGAGGGTAAACAACCCCAGAGAGCGAACGAATGACATGGCCAAATCGAGCATTTACTTTTCGTTTAAAAACATGTGTTCAGCCCTCTATGTCAATTTATTAGCCCGGCTACTTATATTTTTAAAAACCTTTCAGAAATCACTTGATGCAGTCTTTTCCGGCGACATTGATGCCTTGAATCATCTTTCTCTTGTCGTCTATCTAAAAGGGGTTTCTATGTATCTATAATCAGATGGATCTACGCACACAGGTGCCTGTCTCGTTTAAAATCTAAAAATAGCATTTGACTGTATATTGACAATATATAGTCAAATGCTATTTTTAGATTTTAAACGAGACTGGTCTACGCATATGCCGAGACTTTCCAGTGTAGAGGTGTGTACCAAGATCCTTTTGGATGGATCTACGCATATGCCCACACTCTCCAGTGTAGAGGTGTAACAAACCCTTTTGGATGGATCTACGCATATGCCCAGACTCTCCAGTGTGTAGAGGTGTGTAACAAGACCCCGCTTCGTCTGGCGCAGCACTTTGACATGCATTTTCACGCAATAAGGTTTAACCTTTTTTTTTCAGGTGTTGGAATACAGACGACAAAGGTTTCATCTGGATTATCAAAGGGCCCATTATAATGACAATCCTGGTACGTTTTTCTCATCTCTTTATGTTTGTTCTGTTTTGGAGAAGGATGAAGATTAACGATGTTTCAACACGTGACTTATCCGTGAACAGTACAGGCGGTATTTTATCGGTATCGACAGTGGATGCAAAATACACCGTGATTGGGTTTTAGATACACAGTTTGATTCCGCATTTACAATGGAAGCACTTTTTGTTATGTTTTTAAATGTCAATTGATATAAATATAAATGTATGTTTGAATAGGTACCTTGATTGTATTATCAAGGTCCTTAGTCAAAGAGTGTATTGATAAAGATACGCAAGGAAATAACTCGAGTTGTCGATTAATTTGTTTATATAGTGTTTTATGCCAACTTTCAACAATTGTTAAATCACGGCGTTTCCTTGGCAGATTTCCCTACTACATGTACTGGTCCCTTTATCTTGTCAACAGCGAGTCTGTCAAAATGCTAACCCGACAACACTGATCGTAAATAGTCGATTATAGACAGGCCTATAGTAAAATATGTTAAATCTAACGTTGATATTGCGACGCATGTTGTTCATGTGTCGTTTATTTACGTAACACAAATGTGTGTCATTTCCGAAAAAAAATGGAATCCGCTGTGGCCGAGTGGTTAGCGTCAGGGATTTGGGCGTTCCGGGTACGATCCCAAGTCTCGGAGGACACTGACAATGTACATTTCCTCGCACAGTACTGGTTTGATTACCAAGGAATCATGAATAGGTGAACTGTCGCCATGATATAAATCAAATAATGTTGACAAAGGCGTAAAACCCAAATATAAGCAAAGAAATTATGACCTAGATTGCTACCTCCAACAATATCATAATCACAATATCTCGTATAGGGATCAGAACAGGTTATTCAAAACGGGAAGGATTCTGCACAGGATACTTTCCGAGATTATGGACGATTATAGTATGTATCACTTGCAGTGAGATATTCATTCATGCTCATTACATATCCAAATTAAAGATTAAACATTCATTATACCTCGATCGTATTTTCATGTTAAACGCTCCTGTTTCAAGTCAACCATTAAACGTTCTTCTTAGCCACGTTAACTGTAACGTTAAACTTGATTGACTGAAAGCTCCTTCAATCCAAACCTATTCCATTATCCGTTGGCATATGTTCGACGTCTTTACCAAAAACCCGGTACAAACGTCTGTAAGATAACTGGACGGCCATTCATTTGAGCCGTCCCGCGAGAAAACCAACATTGTGGACTCTGCGGGACCGCTCAATTGCTGTATTTCTTGAGACATTTACCTGGTTATGACGGAGATCAACATCTTGACATGTTTATTATTATGACCTTGATCAGCATGTTGATATGATAATTATTATGACGTAGATCAACATGTTTACATGATCATTATTATGACGTAGATCAACATGTTGAAATGTTCATTACTATGACGTAGATCAACATGTTGAAATGTTCATTACTATGACGTAGATCAACATGTAAACAGGATCATTATTATGACGTAGATCAACATGTTTACATGATCTGATCATTATTATGACGTAGATCAACATGTTGAAATGTTCATTACTATGACGTAGATCAACATGTTGACATGATTATTATTATGACGTAGATCAACATGTTAACATGATTATTACTATGACGTAGATCAACATGTAGACATGATCATTATTATGACGTAGATTGACATGATCATTATTATGACATAAATTAACATGTTGACATGATCATTATTATGACGTAGATCAACATGTTGAAATGATCGTTATTATGACGTAGATCAACATGTTTACATGATCATTATTATGACGTAGATCAACATGTTGACATGATAATTGCTATGACGTAGATCAACATGTTTTTTTCACCATATCAAATTGAGAGTCATTTATCCACTTATGTGTATTTGTTATGATACAAGTCACGTCTGTTGACAAAACTCATATATTAAAAAATTGCATTAAACTTCGGGATTGGGTCCACATTATTTAGAAATACATTTTATTGTGAACGAAGACCTTTTGTGTGTTCAGACAGCTGTCTATACTAGTCACGCTAAATGAAGGATTGATATTTCTACTACGGTTTTGTTCAGAAAGAATATGAATATGAAATTCCTCAGACGTTTGATGGATGGATCAATCACATGATTAGTCTTTACCTTTAAACTGATTCAAACGACTTCTCGGACGCTTAATGCAACAGACGACTTCTCGGACGCTTAATGCAACAGACGACTTCAGACGACTTCTCGGACGCTTAATGCAGCAGACGACTTCTCGGACGCTTAATGCAGCAGACGACCTCTCGGACGCTTAATGCAACAGACGACTTCTTGGACGCTTAATGCAACAGACGACTTCTCGGACGCTTATTGCAGCAGACGACTTCTCGGACGCTTAATGCAGCAGACGACTTCTCGGACGCTTAATGCAGCAGACGACTTCTCGGACGCTTAATGCCATATACGACTTCTCGGACGCTTAATGCAGCAGACGACTTCTCGGACGCTTAATGCAGCAGACGACTTCTCGAACGCTTAATGCAGCAAACGACTTCTCGGACGCTTAATGCAGCAGACGACTTCTCGGACGCTTAATGCAGCAGACGACTTCTCGAACGCTTAATGCAGCAAACGACTTCTCGGACGCTTAATGCAGCCTTAATGCAGCAGACGACTTCTCGGACTCTTAATGCAGCAGACGACATCTCGGACGCTTAATGCAGCAGACGACATCTCGGACGCTTAATGCAGCAGACGACTTCTCGGACGCTTAATGCAGCAGACGACTTCTTGGACTCTTAATGCAGCAGACGACATCTCGGACGCTTAATGCAGCAAACGACATCTCGGACGCTTAATGCAGCAGACGACATCTCGGACGCTTAATGCAGCAAACGAAATCTCGGACGCTTAATGCAGCAGACGACATCTCGGACGCTTAATGCAGCAAACGACATCTCGGAAGCTTAATGCAGCAGACGACATCTCGGACGCTTAATGCAGCCTTAATGCAGCAGACGACTTCTCGGACGCTTAATGCAGCAGACGACATCTCGGACGCTTAATGCAGCCTTAATGCAGCAGACGACTTCTCGGACGCTTAATGCAGCCTTAATGCAGCAGACGACTTCACGGACGCTTAATGCAGCAGACGACTTCTCGGACGCTTAATGCAGCAGACGACTTCTCGGACGCTTAATGCAGCAAACGACTTCTCGGACGCTTAATGCAGCAGACGACTTCTCGGACTCTTAATGCAGCAGACGACATCTCGGACGCTTAATGCAGCCTTAATGCAGCAGACGACTTCTCTGACGCTTAATGCAACCTTAATGCAGCAGACGACTTCACGGACGCTTAATGCAGCAGACGACTTCTCGGACGCTTAATGCAGCCTACGACTTCTCGGACTCTTAATGCAGCAGACGACTTCTCGGAATCTTAATGCAGCAGACGACATCTCGGACGCTTAATGCAGCCTTAATGCAGCAAACGACTTCTCGGACGCTTAATGCAGCAGACGACATCTCGGACGCTTAATGCAGCAGACGACTTCTCGGACTCTTAATGCAGCAGACGACATCTCGGACGCTTAATGCAGCCTTAATGCAGCAGACGACTTCTCTGACGCTTAATGCAGCCTTAATGCAGCAGACGACTTCACGGACGCTTAATGCAGCAGACGACTTCTCGGACGCTTAATGCAGCAGACGACTTCTCGGACGCTTAATGCAGCAAACGACTTCTCGGACGCTTAATGCAGCAGACGACTTCTCGGACTCTTAATGCAGCAGACGACATCTCGGACGCTTAATGCAGCAGACGACTTCTCGGACGCTTAATGCAGCAGACGACATCTCGGACGCTTAATGCAGCCTTAATGCAGCAGACGACTTCTCGGACGCTTAATGCAGCCTTAATGCAGCAGACGACTTCACAGACGCTTAATGCAGCAGACGACTTCTCGGACGCTTAATGCAGCAGACGACTTCTCGAACGCTTAATGCAGCAGACGACTTCTCGGACGCTTAATGCAGCCTTAATGCAGCAGACGACTTCACGGACGCTTAATGCAGCAGACGACTTTTCGGACGCTTAATGCAGCAGACGACTTCTCGGACGCTTAATGCAGCAAACGACTTCTCGGATGCTTAATGCAGCAGACGACTTCTCGGACGCTTAATGCAACAGACGACTTCTCGGACGTTTAATGCAACAGACGACTTCTCGGACGCTTAAAGCAACAGACGACTTCTCGGACGCTTAAAGCAACAGACGAAGTCGAGACTAATTTGGGATAATTTGAAATTGCTTTACCTTTTCCAACATACAACAAATTGGCAGCAGACGTCTTTGAAAACGTCTAGGCAAAGGCATAGAAAATCCGATTAAATGAAATAACGATTATTGAGTAGAGTTGGAAACATGGTGACAAAAGGAGAAAATGCTCGTTTTGAGCATTTTTTCCTTCTGTTGCCATGTTTTTAAAAGGTCGTCTGCTGCAGAGGCGTCATTATCAAACAATGTTTTCAACTCCGAATTAACAATATACATGTACTTCAAAATAAAGTCATGTGTCAGCTCTAGGCATGATGTTTTCAAAGCAGGCGACGCTAAAAAGTTGTAAGGCAAACAGTTCTTATATATTATTAATCCAGATAAATAGAACATGATTACTTTCATCATGAATGTTACCTTTCCCACATTCAAGACATCTGCAGAAGACGACTTTTAAAACATCTCGGCAAAAATAGAAAAACGAAATGTTGATTATTAAATTGGGTTACAAATATATTGTGTTTAACGGAGAAATTGCTCATTACGACCAAGTTCACTTTTTGTCACTATGTTTTCTATAGTCGTCTACTGCAGATGTGTCAGACTCTGTATATATATATGGAAGTAAAGCACATTGTACTAGCCTAATAATTGTTACACACCAAGGGATTATTGTAGCCATGATATAAATGAAGTACTGTTGAAAACGGCATAAAATCCCCAGTTAAATACAACAAACAAACAACTTGAAAGCAATTGTTGATATGTCAATTCCACTTCGGATGTTAATGGAATGAACAGATTGATTACTATTGAAGCACCATATCCCTTGAGCAGACGCCATTCTTCTTTATTCCAATTGGGAATAGATGTGCTTTCTGCAGTCTCTTCGGCAAATGGCTTTTAGAAGCATTGTGGCAAATGGAGAAATTACTCACGATGAGCCAATCCGCCTTTTGTCACAATGTTTTCAGCTTCATTCATAAACCATACTGTCATTTAGACCTCATATCTTTGTGAATGGGCCAAAACGTTATTAACGTGGCGAGAATCAATCATAAACCATACTGTCATTTAGACCTCATATCTTTGTGAATGGGCCAAAGCGTTATTAACGTGGCGGGAATCAGTCATAAACCATACTGTCATTTAGACCTCATATCTTTGTGAATGGGCCAAAACGTTATTAACGTGGCGGGAATCAGTAATATAGAGTTTAATAAACATTGTTTTCATGATACGGGATTTAAATCCCAAGTGGAAGAGATTCTTGCGATATAAAAACGAGTTTTGTTTTTAAACGACAATACCCCTGTGCAGCTCATTTATTTTTAGCTCAGAAGCGGAGATATCTGAATGACGTTTTCTGCTAAGTCACTATATATATATATACGTGATGTCACCGACAATGTGCACATTGATTGAAATAAACTTGTGTCATGTCGATTAAAGCTCTTATTTGCGGATGTGGATTATTTAACGGTTCATCATGGAAATAAAGTGTTAAGTAGTGAAAACGGAGCTTAAAAGTGTTTAAAAGAGATTTTAAAAAAGTAGTTCCGAAAATCCGGCTAGTGAGCTATATCGCACACTAGGCGATATTGCTCAGTAGACAAAAAGCATGTTATAGGTTTTCTCAAGTTGGGAAATCTCTATATGTTATCATTCAGTATCTAATATAAAGGTTTAATGCCTCAGATATAAATGTCGATCGACATCTAATCCGTCAAAATCCCATAGATGAACCACGATATATCTTACCAATCAGTCTTAGGGTAGGGTACAATTCAACCCTTCTCAAAAAATTCAAAATCTAAATGTGTAGTAATTCTATTTTTAGTTTAAAATGCTTAGCCCATCCAAAATGGTATTACTTTGTGAATTTTAAAAAATAAATAATTATCTTACCAACCAATCTTTGGGCCCGTTAAATACAACCCTTCTCAATAAATTATAATTCTAAATGTCTAGTAATTCTACACATAGTTTAAAAGGCTTAGCCAATCAAAAATGGTATAACTTTGTGAATTTAAAAAAAAAAAAAAAATTATCAATAAATTTCGTTTTGAACAATTTCTCCTTTTGCCACAATGGTTTCAAAAGTCGTCTGGTGCAGAGGCGTCAGAAATCATCTACATGTGGGAAAATGGTAAATTGGTATCTCTTTTATTACAGATAAACTTTTCTTTTTTTGTGAACATCGTTCGTGTGTTATGTTTACGTATGAAGACCCAACACCGGCACACTAAAGGGGCGAATCGACAAATCAGGTATGTTATTTATTATGTATTTGTGCCGCTTGTGTCTTCGCAATTCGACTCTTGTGACTCACATCTCCACCGTCTGTTTGTAGTTCTTTGGGCACGCGATAAATCAAACATAAACTAAAACGATTTTGAAAACAGCGTAGCACCAATTCTGATTACTTAAACGGTTCAAAATGAATTACACAGCAGAAAATACATGAATTAATTTAACATAAATCGAGGGATACCTCGAACCCATCTATAACTCGAATAAATTGATTTGACACTTTCAATTTTGAGTTATCGCGATTTAACCGTATGTATATTCGCCACACTTTAATGTTATTAAAACTTATTATTTTACATCGATTGCGAAACAAGCTTTCTGCTCTTTGTCTGCTTCCTTGCTTCCCTGAAGCAGTACTCGCGCCGTTTGTGTGGAAAAATATCAAGGGTATAATGCGCTTATCATAGGATTTGAACCGGGGACATTTGGTACGAGAGGCCGACGCTCTACAACTGCACCAGCACTATTTTCTTATTAAAGTTGCTGATTATTGTCTTCCGACTCACGTGTCCCTATGAACACTCTTGTTTAACACTTTCCCACATGTAGACGATTTTTAACGCCTCTGCAGCAGACGACTTTTGAAAACTCTGTGACAAAAGGAGAAATTGCTCATAATGAGCAATTTCTCCTTTTTCAACAATGTTTTTAACTCTATATTATTATAACAACTCTCATATATTGAGATCCTTCACATTTTTGGTGAGACGTCTTCAAGGTCGTCTGCTGCAGTTTTGTTGAATGTGGGTAAGGGTTATTCTTTGACTATTGTATCGTTATGATCACTTTGACTATTGTATCGTTATGATCACTTTGACTATTGTATCGTTATGATCACTTTGACTATTGTATCGTTATGATCACTTTGACTATTGAATCGTTATGATCACTTTTATTATTGTATCGTTATGATCACTTTGACTATTGTATCGTTACGATCACTTTGACTATTGTATCTTTACGATCACTTTGACTATTGTATCTTTACGATCACTTTGACTATTGTATCGTTACGATCACTTTGACTATTGTATCGTTACGATCACTTTGACTATTGTATCGTTATGATCACTTTGACTATTGTATCGTTATGATCACTTTCACACTATTGTATCGTTATGATCACTTTGAATATTGTATCGTTATGATCACTTTGACTATTGTATCGTTATGATCACTTTAACTATTGTATTGTTATGATCACTTGGACTATTGTATCGTTATGATCACTTTGACTATTGTATCGTTATGATCACTTTGACTATTGTATCGTTACGATCACTTTGACTATTGTATCGTTACGATCACTGTGACTATTGTATCGTTATGATCACTTTGACTATTGTATCGTTATGATCACTTTGACTATTGTATCGTTATGATCACTTTGACTATTGTATAGTTATGATCAATGATTTGTCTTCAAAGGGAGGACTTAACCTCGCGGTATTCCGACCTGCGCCGTTATGGCACCTGCCTGGGAAGGGTGACACATATGGATTACATCTCGCCTGTCCGTCTGTATGGTTGTCTGTCCATCCGTCTGTCTGTCTGTCTCTCCAGATGCCCGTCACTTCACTACTAGAAAGTAAAAATCGATATATATATATATAACCCTGAAGTAACCGTATGTCGGCTAAGAGGCAATTACATTAGTATAATATACTGTTTTAGGAATGTTTAGAAGCAAAACGGTTCTAACTTAGAATAGATATGTAAAAGAAATACGATGCAAAGCGTCCGCTAGATATAAATATATCACGAAACTCATCTCAAAACTTACTTTCACTAGCAGTCGTAGTTTTAACCTTATTCGTTCCCCGAGGCAAATGATTTGTGACGTAACTGCTGCAAACATCTTTAGACAAGTAGAATTTGCTCACCATGAGCAATTTAATTTTTCCCGGAAATGTTTTTAATTTTGCAACAAAAATGTATGTCAAATTATTCAGATGTTACGCAACTTCCTTATCGGTTTTCAAAATGGACGACTTCCAGAAATGCTTTAAATGTTTGCAACCGTGTCCGTGGCGTAGCGCTTGAGAGCGGCAGACCAGTTCTGGATCACGGATTGTGTCATTCTTAATATTCTAAAAATGAATTCCGTCCTTGTCGATCAAAGTTTCGGGGATATAATTACAACTAATGCATCAGTGCCAGAGTAAATGTTACCGATAGTACCGATAATTTGTCCAGGAAACGCCGGGATAGTACTGGTAACTGGTAAGTTGTCCAGGAAACGCCGGGATAGTACTGGTAACTGGTAAGTTGTCCAGGAAACGCCGGGATAGTACTGGTAACTGGTAAGTTGTCCGGGAAACGCCGGGATAGTACTGGTAACTGGTAAGTTGTCCAGGAAACGCCGGGATAGTATTGGTAACTGGTAAGTTGTCCAGGAAACGCCGGGATAGTTCTGGTAACTGGTAAGTTGTCCAGGAAACGCCGGGATATTACTGGTAACTGGTAAGTTGTCCAGGAAACGCCGGGATAGTACTGGTAACTGGTAAGTTGTCCAGGAAACGCCGGGATAAAACTGAAATAGTGTTGAGAGCGTTGTAAGAACATCATTCAAACGAATCTAAAAATGGTACGATAGCAAATTGAGTAATTGCTTTAAGAGGTATTGTGCTGCGCTTAGCAAATTCAATTGTAAAGCATTTGCAACTATCTAGATTCAGACAAGCCGGCGCATTGGCGAAGTCTGAGCTGGATTTAAAACTGTTCGTTTATTAGAAACCGGAGGTTCCAAGAAACTTCTGTAAATAAGTATTTATATGTGAACCTTCTCGCAAGTAAACCAACATTGTGGACTCTGCGTAAAGTATCGATTACTCTATACCTTTATACCCCTGCGACGGAATGTGTCGGCCTAGATTAATATGCTCGGACTGTGCAGGCTGATCTGAGTCGATACATTACGCAGAGGCCATAATGTTGGTTTTCTCGCGGAATGGCTCATGTATCCTTTGCATATAAGCGGAGGCGGGTACTTTTCCACACGCGTTATAATAACACTAAGGTTGGTTTCCAAGAGCAGGAATCCGCCGTAGACGAGTGGTTAGCGTCGGAGATTTATAAACCGGGCATCCCGGGTTCGATCCCCAGTCGTGACGATGTGGTTATGGTGGAGTCCTCTTTGGAAAGGATATGGTGGAGTGCTTTTGAGCAAGGATATAATGGAGTGCTTTTGGGCAAGGATATAATGGAGTGCTTTTGGGCAAGGATATGGTGGAGTGCTTTGGGGCAAGGATATAATGGCGTGCTTTTGCGCAAGGATATGGTGGAGTGCTTTCGGGCAAGGATATTATGGAGTGTTCTTGGGCAAGGATATGGTGGAGTGCTTTTGGGCAAGGATATGATGGAGTGCTCTTGGGCAAGGATATGATGGAGTGCTTTTGGGCAAGGATATGGTGAGGTGCTCTTGGGCAAGGATATGGTGGAGTGCTTTTGAGCAAGGATATAATGGAGTGCTTTTGGGCAAGGATATAATGGAGTGCTTTTGGGCAAGTATATAATGGAGTGCTTTTGGGCAAGGATATAATGGAGTGATTTTGGGCAAGGATATAATGGAGTGCTTTTGGGCAAGGATATGATGGAGTGCTCTTGGGCAAGGATATGGTGGAGTGCTTTTGGGCAAGGATATAATGGAGTGCTTTTGCGCAAGGATATGGTGGAGTGCTTTCGGGCAAGGATATGGTGAGGTGCTTTTGGGCAAGGATATTATGGAGTGCTCTTGGGCAAGGATATGGTGGAGTGCTTTTGGGCAATGATATGGTGGAGTGCTCTTGTGCAAGGATATGAGGGAGTGCTATTGGGCAAGGATATGGTGGAGTGCTTTTGGGCAAGGATATGGTGGAGTGCTTTGGGCAAGGATATGGTGGAGTGCTTTGGGCAAGGATACGGTGGAATGCTTTGGGCAAGGATATAGTGGAGTGCTCTAGGGCAAGGATCATTTCCTATTCTAGTACTAGTTTGTTTACCCAGGGATCATGAATAAGTGAACCGTCGATGTGATATAACTGAAATTATGTTGTAAACGGCGTCATAACACAACCAAGCAAACAAACGAGAGCACATGATTTAACTAAAATGATGTTGAAAATGGCGTAAAAGCCCAACCAAGCAAACAAACTAGAGCACATGACATAACTAAAATAACGTTGAAAATGGCGTAAAATCCCAACAAAACAAACAAACAATTTAGAGCACAGTTCAATATTTTTCGTTCGTGAATGAAATACAGGTCAATGGATTCGAAACCAATAATTGTAAGATAAAATTCTAATTTTGAGAACTGATCCCCCTCAATCCCTATGACACACTAAATCTTTATTCCGCTGAAATTCGTGCTACCAGTATCGCTTATCCTTCTTTTTTTTATTAAACAATCTTACGTATTGATGGTATGGGTGCTCTTTAACTAACTATCTAAAAACCAATGAGTAGTGAAACACGTAGACTAAGATTAGACTGAATGAATAAGCGGGTTAATTTTATTCAACAATGTTCGCAGTTGTAGTGTTAAGTCGTTCGCAACATGATCTACGACAGAAAAATGTCGCGTACATCCGGATAAGGGTTAACTACACACGTTCGAAATGTAGACCGTCCTGGATCAAGAGCCTGGTTTTATGGCGGCTGTGACGAAGGACACACGCAAAGAATTTCGGAGAATCTCATCAACATCGAATCCAGTCCGACCGGACCGTCAGTCTCTTTATTTTCCCTTGTACTGCTGCATTCCGGAAACTCGAAAAGTGTATGCGGAATCCGCCATGGTAGTT
Source organism: Serripes groenlandicus (assembly GCA_031761405.1). NCBI lineage: Eukaryota > Metazoa > Mollusca > Bivalvia > Cardiida > Cardiidae > Serripes > Serripes groenlandicus. The sequence goes on from JASEVX010000002.1 coordinate 148,658,836, forward strand.
TGTTTGTTTGTTTGTTTGGAGTTTAACGCCGCTTTCAACAGCTTTGGTCATATCACGGCGGTCAGTGCACCTACCCATGTTTTCCTGGCTTTCCCACACCAATACTTACACAACATTCTTTCGAAGCCACTGACTACTTTCTCACATAGATCAGAGGTGAGAGGCAATTGAAAAATCGCCCGAAAGAATGTCGCCGCAACCGGGTATCGAACCCGTGACCTCCAGATCACGAGTCAGATACGCTACCAATTGAGCTACCCGGCGGGCTCCGCCATGGTAGAGTGTTTAGCGTGTTATAAGTGAAATAATGTTGAAAACGGACTAAAACTCCAATAAAACAAATACACGTATTTCTGAATTATTTTTGATAAGAAATATGAGCCGTCCTGCGAGCGAAACAACATTATGGTTTCTGCGTAATGTATCGACCCAGATCAGCCTGCGCAATCCGGGCGGACTGATCCGGGCAGACACATTCCGTCTCAGGGAGATAGAGTGACAGAGAAATGATTCCTGAAACAGAAAATGCACAGGAGTGTAGCCTGTGCGGCATACTTAGTCCACAATGTCGGTTTTCTCGTGGGACGGCTCATATATGAATGAGTGTCACACAATGTCGGTTTTCTCGTGGGACGACTCATATATGAATGTGTGTCACACAATGTTGGTTTTCTCGTGGGACGGCTCATATATGAATGAGTGTCACACAATGTTGGTTTTCTCGTGGGACGGCTCATATATGAATGAGTGTCACACAATGTTGGTTTTCTCGTGGGACGACTCATATATGAATGAGTGTCACACAATGTTGGTGTTCTCGTGGGACGGCTCATATATAAATGAGTGTCACACAATGTTGGTGTTCTCGTGGGACGACTCATATATGAATGAATGTCACACAATGTCGGTTTTCTCGTGGGACGGCTCATATATAAATGAGTGTCACACAATGTTGGTGTTCTCGTGGGACGGCTCTTATATGAATGAGTGTCACACAATGTTGGTTTTCTCGTGGGACGACTCATATATGAATGTGTGTCACACAATGTTGGTTTTCTCGTGGGACGGCTCATATATAAATGAGTGTCACACAATGTCGGTTTTGTCGTGGGACGGCTCATATATGAATGAATGTCACACAATGTTGTTTTGTCGTGGGACGACTCTTATATGAATGAGTGTCACACAATGTTGGTTTTCTCGTGGGACGGCTCATATATGAATGAGTGTCACACAATGTCGGTTTTCTCGTGGGACGGCTCATATATGAATGAGTGTCACACAATGTCGGTTTTCTCGTAGGACGGCTCATATATAAATGAGTGTCACACAATGTCGGTTTTGTCGTGGGACGGCTCATATATGAATGAGTATCACACAATGTTGGTTTTCTCGTGGGACGGCTCATATATAAATGAGTGTCACACAATGTCGGTTTTGTCGTGGGACGGCTCATATATGAATGAGTGTCACACAATGTTGGTGTTCTCGTGGGACGGCTCATATATGAATGAGTATCACACAATGTTGGTTTTGTCGTGGGACGACTCATATATGAATGAGTGTCACACAATGTTGGTTTTCTCGTGGGACGGCTCATATATGAATGAATGTCACACAATGTTGGTTTTCTCGTGGGACGGCTCATATATGAATGAGTGTCACACAATGTCGGTTTTCTCGTGGGACGACTCTTATATGAATGAATGTCACACAATGTCGGTTTTCTCGTGGGACGGCTCATATATAAATGAGTGTCACACAATGTTGGTTTTGTCGTGGGACGACTCATATATAAATGAGTGTCACACAATGTTGGTTTTCTCGTGGGACGGCTCATATATAAATGAGTGTCACACAATGTCGGTTTTGTCGTGGGACGGCTCATATATGAATGAATGTCACACAATGTTGTTTTGTCGTGGGACGACTCTTATATGAATGAGTGTCACACAATGTTGGTTTTCTCGTGGGACGGCTCATATATGAATGAGTGTCACACAATGTCGGTTTTCTCGTGGGACGGCTCATATATGAATGAGTGTCACACAATGTCGGTTTTCTCGTAGGACGGCTCATATATAAATGAGTGTCACACAATGTCGGTTTTGTCGTGGGACGGCTCATATATGAATGAGTATCACACAATGTTGGTTTTGTCGTGGGACGACTCATATATGAATGAGTGTCACACAATGTTGGTTTTCTCGTGGGACGGCTCATATATGAATGAATGTCACACAATGTTGGTTTTCTCGTGGGACGGCTCATATATGAATGAGTGTCACACAATGTCGGTTTTCTCGTGGGACGACTCTTATATGAATGAATGTCACACAATGTCGGTTTTCTCGTGGGACGGCTCATATATAAATGAGTATCACACAATGTTGGTTTTGTCGTGGGACGACTCATATATGAATGAGTGTCACACAATGTTGGTTTTCTCGTGGGACGGCTCATATATGAATGAATGTCACACAATGTTGGTTTTCTCGTGGGACGGCTCATATATGAATGAGTGTCACACAATGTCGGTTTTCTCGTGGGACGACTCTTATATGAATGAATGTCACACAATGTCGGTTTTCTCGTGGGACGGCTCATATATAAATGAGTGTCACACAATGTCGGTTTTCTCGTGGGACGACTCTTATATGAATGAATGTCACACAATGTTGGTTTTCTCGTGGGATGGCTCATATATGAATGAGTGTCACACAATGTCGGTTTTCTCGTGGGACGACTCATATATGAATGAGTGTCACACAATGTCGGTTTTCTCGTGGGACGGCTCATATATGAATGAGTGTCACACAATGTTGGTTTTCTCGTGGGACGACTCATATATGAATGAGTGTCACACAATGTTGGTTTTCTCGTGGGACGACTCATATATGAATGAGTGTCACACAATGTCGGTTTTCTCGTGGGACGGCTTATATATGAATGAGTGTCACACAATGTCGGTGTTCTCGTGGGACGGCTCTTATATAAATGAGTGTCACACAATGTTGGTTTTCTCGTGGGACGGCTCTTATATGAATGAATGTCACACAATGTTGGTTTTCTCGTGGGACGGCTCATATATAAATGAGTGTCACACAATGTTGGTTTTCTCGTGGGACGGCTCATATATGAATGATTGTCACACAATGTTGGTTTTCTCGTGGGACGGCTCATATATAAATGAGTGTCACACAATGTCGGTTTTCTCGTGGGACGGCTCATATATAAATGAGTGTCACACAATGTTGGTTTTCTCGTGGGACGGCTCATATATGAATGAGTGTCACACAATGTTGGTTTTCTCGTGGGACGGCTCATATATGAATGAATGTCACACAATGTCGGTTTTCTCGTGGGACGGCTCATATATGAATGAGTGTCACACAATGTTGGTTTTCTCGTGGGACGGCTCTTATATAAATGAGTGTCACACAATGTTGGTTTTCTCGTGGGACGGCTCTTATATGAATGAATGTCACACAATGTTGGTTTTGACGTGGGACGACTCTTATATGAATGAGTGTCACACAATGTTGGTTTTCTCGTGGGACGACTCTTATATGAATGAATGTCACACAATGTTGGTTTTCTCGTGGGACAGCTCATATATAAATGAGTGTCACACAATGTTGGTTTTCTCGTGGGACGGCTCATATATGAATGAGTGTCACACAATGTTGGTTTTCTCGTGGGATGGCTTATATATGAATGAATGTCACACAATGTTGGTTTTGTCGTGGGACGACTCTTATATGAATGAATGTCACACAATGTTGGTTTTCTCGTGGGACGGCTCATATATGAATGAGTGTCACACAATGTCGGTTTTGTCGTGGGACGACTCTTATATAAATGAGTGTCACACAATGTTGGTTTTCTCGTGGGACGGCTCTTATATAAATGAGTGTCACACAATGTTGGTTTTCTCGTGGGACGGCTCTTATATGAATGAATGTCACACAATGTTGGTGTTCTAGTGGGACGGCTCTTATATAAATGAGTGTCACACAATGTTGGTTTTCTCGTGGGACGGCTCATATATGAATGAGTGTCACACAATGTTGGTTTTCTCGTGGGACGGCTCATATATAAATGAGTGTCACACAATGTTGGTTTTCTCGTGGGACGGCTCATATATAAATGAGTGTCACACAATGTTGGTTTTCTCGTGGGACGACTCATATATGAATGAGTGTCACACAATGTTGGTTTTCTCGTGGGACGGCTCATATATAAATGAGTGTCACAAAATGTTAGTTTTCTCGTGGTACGGCTCATATATGAATGAGTGTCACACAATGTTAGTTTTCTCGTGGGACGGCTCATATATGAATGAGTGTCACACAATGTTGGTTTTCTCGTGGGACGGCTCATATATGAATGAGTGTCACACAATGTTGGTTTTCTCGTGGGACGGCTCATATATGAATGAGTGTCACACAATGTTGGTTTTCTCGTGGGACGACTCATATATAAATGAGTGTCACACAATGTTGGTTTTCTCTAGGGACGGCTCATATATAAATGAGTGTCACACAATTTTGGTTTTCTCGTGGGACGGCTCATATATAAATGAGTGTCACACAATGTCGGTTTTCTCGTGGGACGGCTCATATATAAATGAGTGTCACACAATGTTGGTTTTCTCGTGGGACGGCTCTTATATGAATGAGTGTCACACAATTTTGGTTTTCTCGTGGGACGGCTCATATATAAATGAGTGTCACACAATGTTAGTTTTCTCGTGGGACGGCTCATATATGAATGAGTGTCACACAATTTTGGTTTTCTCGTGGGACGGCTCATATATGAATGAGTGTCACACAATTTTGGTTTTCTCGTGGGACGGCTCATATATAAATGAGTGTCACACAATGTTAGTTTTCTCGTGGGACGGCTCATATATAAATGAGTGTCACACAATGTTAGTTTTCTCGTGGGACGGCTCATATATAAATGAGTGTCACACAATGTTAGTTTTCTCGTGGGACGGCTCATATATAAATGAGTATCACACAATGTCGGTTTTCTCGTGGGACGGCTCATATATAAATGAGTGTCACACAATGTTAGTTTTCTCGTGGGACGGCTCATATATGAATGAGTGTCACACAATTTTGGTTTTCTCGTGGGACGGCTCATATATGAATGAGTGTCACACAATTTTGGTTTTCTCGTGGGACGGCTCATATATAAATGAGTGTCACACAATGTCGGTTTTCTCGTGGGACGGGTCATATATAAATGAGTGTCACACAATGTTAGTTTTCTCGTGGGACGGCTCATATATGAATGAGTGTCACACAATGTTGGTGTTCTCGTGGGACGGCTCTTATATAAATGAGTGTCACACAATGTTGGTTTTATCGTGGGACGGCTCTTATATGAATGAATGTCACACAATGTTGGTTTTCTCGTGGGTCGGCTCTTATATGAATGAATGTCACACAATGTTGGTTTTCTCGTGGGACGGCTCATATATGAATGAGTGTCACACAATGTCGGTTTTCTCGTGGGATTGCTCATATATAAATGCCTATCACACAATGTTAGTTTTCTCGTGGGACGGCTCATATATGAATGAGTGTCACACAATGTTAGTTTTCTCGTGGGACGGGTCATATATAAATGAGTGTCACACAATTTTGGTTTTCTCGTGGGACGACTCATATATGAATGAGTGTCACACAATGTTAGTTTTCTCGTGGGACGGGTCATATATAAATGAGTGTCACACAATTTTGGTTTTCTCGTGGGACGACTCATATATGAATGAATGTCACACAATGTTGGTTTTCTCGTGGGACGGCTCATATATGAATGAGTGTCACACAATGTTGGTTTTCTCGTGGGTCGGCTCATATATAAATGAGTGTCACACAATGTCGGTTTTCTCGTGGGACGGCTCATATATGAATGTGTGTCACACAATGTTGGTTTTCTCGTGGGACGGCTCATATATAAATGAGTGTCACATAATTTTGGTTTTCTCGTGGGACGGCTCATATATGAATGAGTGTCACACAATGTTGGTGTTCTCGTGGGACGGCTCTTATATAAATGAGTGTCACACAATGTTGGTTTTCTCGTGGACGGCTCATATATGAATGAGTGTCACACAATGTTGGTTTTCTCGTGGGACGGCTCATATATGAATGAATGTCACACAATGTTGGTTTTCTCGTGGGACGACTCATATATAAATGAGTGTCACACAATGTTGGTTTTCTCGTGGGACGGCTCATATATAAATGAGTGTCACACAATGTTGGTGTTCTCGTGGGACGGCTCATATATGAATGAGTGTCACACAATGTTGGTGTTCTCGTGGGACGGCTCTTATATAAATGAGTGTCACACAATGTTGGTTTTCTCGTGGGACGACTCATATATAAATGAGTGTCACACAATGTTGGTTTTCTCGTGGGACGGCTCATATATAAATGAGTGTCACACAATGTTGGTTTTCTCGTGGGTCGGCTCATATATGAATGAATGTCACACAATGTAGACCGAGATTAGACTGCACACATTTAAATGTTTCTGATCTTGGTCTACAGTATTCCCACGTGTTGTTTAGATTCCTAAATAGGAGAATGAGAAACTACATGTATGTCAAAACATGTTCACCTTTCCCTTTATGCAAACAACTTGAAGCAGAGAACTTGATAATATCACAGCAAATATATGGAACATTTCAATAAATGAAAGCGTTATCTTTCAAAAGAGTTGAAAATATTGTGACAAAATGGGATTGAATTTTCGCATGTCCGACATTACTTACAAAAGTCGTCTGCAGCACTTTTCCCATTTCCGACATTACTGCCAATAGTCGTCTGCCGCAATTTTCCCATTTCCGACATTACTTACAAAAGTCGTCTGCAGCACTTTTCCCATTTCCGACATTACTTCCAATAGTCGTCTGCTGCAAATTTCCCATTTCCGACATCACTTTCAAAAGTCGTCTGCAGCAATTTTCCCATTTCCGACATTACTTTCAAAAGTCGTCTGCTATACTTTCCCATTTTCGACATAACATTCAATAGGCGTCTACTGCAATTTTCCCATTTCCGACATTACTTTCAAAAGTCGTCTGCTATACTTTCCCATTTCCGACATAACATTCAATAGGCGTCTACTGCAATTTTCCCATTTCCGACATTACTTTCAAAAGTCGTCTGCTATACTTTCCCATTTCCGACATTATATTCAAAAGTCGTCTGCTATACTTTCTCATTTCCGACATTACATTGAATAGTCGTCTGCTGCAATTTTCCCATTTCCGACATTACTTTCAATAGTCATCTGCTATACTTTTCCCATATCAAATATTATTTTCAACTGTCGGCTCATGTACGGAGACACGAAATCCGAACATTTGGACTCTCGACCTCCTCGTAGTCTGTTTAGCATCTCCACCCCCCTTGGTCATCTACTCGTATAAGCTTCCTGGGAGTTTCTGGAGAACGATTATCAGTTTAAGACCAACGAGAAAAATTTACTTTGTGAAAACCAACATTGTGTTAAGTATCGACCCGGATCAGCCTAATTATGCCGCGCAGGCTAATCCGGTCAGACAGTTTTCGCCTCCTGTGGAGTTTCTGTTTCAGGAATCACTACTCTATCCCCCTGGGACGGAATGTGTCGGCCCAGATTAGCCTGTGCGAACTGCGCGGGCTGATCTGGGTCGATATATTACGCAGAGACCATAATGTTGATTTTCTCGTAGGACGGCTCGTTTCTATTATGATTGCAATTTATTTCAAAATCACCTAAGGTAGTTTGTTTGTGATTCCTTTCTGGCAAGACATTAGGTGTCGCTTGTCTGAGAAAAACGACACAAAGGGACCACCTCTCCGTCGTCTACCTGTCTGTCCGTCATGATACTAATGGCTCGAAATTTTGTATGCCACACATATGGGTCACTAATCCGTCATATATCTGTCCGTCTATCTTTTACTTACTGAATAATTGGCATGATTGTGTCACACATATAGGTCGCTTATCCGTCATATGTCTGTCCGTCTATCTTTTACTTACTGAATAATTGACATGCGTCATACATATGGGTCGCTTCTCCGTTATATGTCTGTCCGTCTATCTTTTACTTACTGAATAATTGACATGATTGTGTCACACATATAGGTCGCTTATCCGTCGTCTGACCTATTGGCAGGCGACAAGTGTGTTCCTTTATTATTTCAGAAACTTGGCAAAATTTTCGCTTGTGCTCATACCACTATTTGGCGTCCTCTATATTGGGTTTGCGGCCTATCCACCAGGAATCGATCTACAAGCAGATATCATATATCTTTATGGGGAGATGTTCTATAACTCCTTTCAGGTAATGTAACTATATATTTTCTTATAATTATTTTAGAACAATAATCAAAAGGACTGTCCCTCGGTTTGGAATATGAGCCGTTCCACGAGAAAACCAACATTATCGCCCCTGCGTAATTTATCGAGCCAGATCTGCCTGCGCAATCCGCGCAGACTGATCCGGGCCGACAAATGCCGTCTCAGGGGGATAGAGGTATAGTGTAATGATTCCTGAAACAGAAAATCCACAGGAGATGAAAAGTGTCTATCCGGGTAAGCCTGCGCAGCATGCTTAGACCGAGCCGGGTCGAAACTTTACGCAGAGTCCACAATGTTGGTTTTTCTCGCTTGACGGCTCAATACATGTATATATCATGGCGTTGTACGAGTACATTGTCCGAACAATTAGTACATTGTCAGAATTATTGGTAAATCATCTATATCATGGCGTTGTACGAGTATATTGTCCGAACAATTAGTACATTGTCAGAATTATTGGTAAATCATGTATATCATGGCGTTTTCTGAGTACATTGTCAGAATTATTGGTAAATCATGTATATCATGGCGTTTTCTGAGTACATTGTCAGAATTATTGGTAAATCATGTATATCATGGCGTTTTCTGAGTACATTGTCAGAATTATTGGTAAATCATGTATATCATGGCGTTTTCTGAGTACATTGTCAGAATTATTGGTAAATCATGTATATCATGGCGTTTTCTGAGTACATTGTCATAACTATTGGTAAATCATGTACATCATGGCGTTTTCTGAGTACATTGTCAGAATTATTGGTAAATCATGTATATCATGGCGTTTTCTGAGTACATTGTCAGAATTATTGGTAAATCATGTACATCATGGCGTTTTCTGAGTACATTGTCAGAATTATTGGTAAATCATGTATATCATGGCGTTTTCTGAGTACATTGTCAGAATTATTGGTAAATTATGTACATCATGGCGTTTTCTGAGTACATTGTCAGAATTACTGGTAAATCATGTATATCATGGCGTTTTCTGAGTACATTGTCAGAACTATTGGTAAATCATGTACATCATGGCGTTTTCTAAATACATTGTCGATACTTTACGCAGAGTCTACAATGTTGGTTTTTTCGCGTGACGGCTCATATGTGTACAGTGTAGACCTTGGTCAGACTGTGAAGATGCACAGACTGGTCTGGTTCTAAACTGTTCACAGAAGCCAACGTTTACATGTTCACATACACGTGTTCATATATTCTTCACCGAAACGAAATGCATTACATATACTTAGTCTTATATTTATAATGGTTATACAATATACTAACATATACTTAGTCTTATATTTATAATGGTTATACAATATACTAACATATACTTAGTCTTATATTAATAATGGTTATACAATATATATAGGATCTGACATGAGTTGTCATTTCATATAAAGTTTTATTAAACGAATTCAAGATTTTTTGTTATTAAGCTAGACTTTAAGCGAGACTGGCGAGCTTAATAACAAATATCTTGGACGAGTTTAATAAACTGTTTTTGAAATGACAACGAATGTCAGATTCTTTTTATCACATGACGAAACACACAAAGAAAATCGGGTTTTCCAAAGCTATTTTAATTTCGTCAGTAAACCGTATAACAATGCCATAAATAATTATTCCGAGGTCATATTCAGCTTAGTTCAGCTTACACTCATGAGATATTATATCTATCACATAAAGTGACTTATGAGGCGTATTTCTATTAAAATTTGCTTAACATTTACAATATTTCTAGATAAAGTTTACGGGTTTTGGCGCCAAAATGACAAACGTATAACGTCAAAACGCTGACGTGACATCATTTTCCTAGTATTAGGTTATTTTATATTACACACGTTGTATATATACGGAATATTACGTTGCAGGAGCGATAAAAGGGTTTGTATTGCATTACAAGTAGCGTGGAAAAATCGATATTTTACGAGACCGAAGGTCGAGTAAGATATGGATTTTCCCACTCTACGAGTCGTGCAATACGAACACGTTTATCGCTCCCGCAACGTAATATTCCTTTTTATTATATACCTATGAAGAGCGAAAAAACTAACAAATATACAGATTCAATATATTTTTTATTGGGGATACAATTTTGTAATCTTAAAATGAAAAGATGAATGGCGGAATGAATATTTACTTCAATACTTAGGCCACGCCCCTAGAAAGTATGCTAATACGTAAGTCCCGCCCAATAACATTATTTATTACATACCTATCCAAATTTTGCATTGAAATTTAAGTGACATAAAATCAATTCGTTTTTTTCAACTAAAAAAACATTTGGAAATCAGTTTTATTAACATGCTATGAACTTTTTATTTTTATTATGACTTTTAAAAATGATCATATGTGACCAGCCATGAGATTTTTGGTCCAAATGAGGTATATTGACGAAAATGAGTTATGACCATTTTGAGTAACCTACATATGTGTAGAGTTAAAAAGTTGAAACATTTTTTTGAAAATTCTTATTTTTAGCGAAAATATACATTCTTTTGTCTAATCACTATAACAACAATTGTATCAGATAATCAATGTTTATTACCATTAATTGGAAAGTAATTGAACAGTTTTAAAGTTTATTAAAATCAAACTTAAATCCACATAATTTTATTTTAAAGTGTAGAAATATGTTAGTGCACTTCAATGTCATTGTAAGATATCAATCATTCATGGTTACCATGGTTACCATGATAACAAAAATACACTTTTGAGAAATATTTTTTTGTCATGATTTCAAATGTTTCATGCACTATTATGTAAGTGCATTTCAATGTCACTGTGCAAAATATCAATCATTCATGGTTACCATGGTTACCATGATAAAAAATATACACTTTTGAGAAATATCTTTTTGTCATGATTTCAAATGATTCATGCACTACTATGTAAGTGCATTTCAATGTCATTGAGTAAGATGGTTATAACCTTTTCGTTTGATAACTTTCTAAATTGCTTTTTATTTGAATTACATGTTTAAAATAAAACACACAGGAAAAATATCTTTTAAACAAGAGGGCCATGATGGCCCTAGTTCGCCTGAACTAAGCAATGTAATGCAATGCAAAACACATCAAGACAATTATTCTGACAAATAACAAGAGCTGTCGGAGGACAGCGCACTCGACTATTCCACCGCTTATTTAAGTTACTGAGATAATGGACTCTAATGTAGTTGCATGCAAAACATTAACCACAATTTCTTAGTGGGTGATAATTTGCATTATATGCAGGATAGTGTTATTTAACATGATTATTTTCATAGGTGTGATGGTTAGATAGGGTTGTATAACCTTTCAATGGAATGCATCAAGTAGTTACTAAGATATGGACTCTTAATGTAGTTGCACGCAAACCTTTAACCATAATTTATAAGTAAAAAAAGGGCAACAATTTGCACCATATACAGGATTGAGTTATCTTAATTGGTTGTGCACTTGGGAAAGGTTGTATGAAGTTTCAATACAAATTTTCAAGTTGTTACTGAGATTACACTCTAAATGTAGTTGCAAAACTTTAACCAGAATTTCTAAGTCGAAAAAAGGTCCATAACTTGCATAAAATGCTGGATAGAGTAATCATACTTGATTGTTTACATAGATGTGATGGTTGGTAAGGGCTGTATAAAGTTTCAATGCAATGCATCAAGTAGTTACTAAGAGATGGTCTCTTTATGTAGTTGCATGCAAAACTTTAACCAGAATTTATAAGTCCAAAAAGGCCATAACTTGCATAAAATGCAGGATAGAGTTATCATACTTGATAATCTACACAGGTGTGATAGTTGGGTAGGGTTGTAGAAAGTTTCAATGCAAAGCATCAAGTAAATACTGAGATATGGACACTTAATTTAGTTGCATGCAAAACTTGAACCAGAATTTCTAAGTAAAAAAAATGCCATAACTTGTATAAAATGCAGGATAGAGTTATCTAGGTGTGATAGTTGAGTAGGGTTGTATAAAGGTTCAATGCAATGCATCGAGTATATACTGAGACATGGACTCTTAATTTAGTTGCACGCAAAACTTTAACCAGTATTTCTAAGTAAAAAAAGGGCCATAACTTGCATAAAATGCAGAATAGAGTTATCATAGTTGATAATCTACACAGGTGTAATAGTTGGGTATGGTTGTAGAAAGTTTCAATGCAATGCATCAAGTAAATACTGAGATATGGACTCTTAATTTAGTTGCACGCAAAACTTTAACCAGAATTTCTAAGTAAAAAAAGGGCCATAACTTGCATAAAATGCAGGATAGAGTTATCTAACTTAATAATCTACATAGGTGTGATAGTTGGGTAGTGCTGTATAAAGTTTCAATGCAATGCATCAATTAAATACTGAGATATGGACTCTTACTTTAGTTGCACGCAAAACTTTAACCAGAATTTCTAAGTAAAAAAGGGCCATCACTTGCATAATATGCAGGATAGAGTTATCTAACTTAATAATCTACATTGGTGTGATAGTTTGGTAGGGTTGTAGAAAGTTTCAATGCAATACATGTAGTATTTAAGAACTTGCATGCAAAACCATAACCAAAGTGTGACGTGGACACCGACGCCAGGGTGAGTAGTATAGCTCTCATATTCTTCGAATAGTCGAGCTAAAAATGCAACCTCCAGAGTGTTAACAAGATTTTACTTCATTTGGCCTAGTGATTTATATTCTTTTACCTGATATGACCCATATTCCAACATGGACTAGATATCATAAAAGACAAACATTCTGACAAAGTTTCAACTTGCTCAATGTAAAAATGCTGCCTCCGGAGATTGAACAATATTATACAATTATGGACTTTTCAGCTGTTATACATGATGTGATATGCACCAAAAAAAACCATTTTTGACCGAGGCGATAGCCGAGGTCAATAATGATTTTTTGGGTACATATCAACTTCAATTTGGCCTAGTGACCTAGTTCTTGACCAGGCTTGAACCATATTCAAACTTGTTTCTGACCCAATATGATCCATATTAGGACTTGATCTAGATATCATTAATACAAAAATTATGACCAAATTCAAAACAGCTGAAGCAAAAAATGCAGCCTCCAAAGTGTTTTTGACCCAGCTTGACCCATATTCGAACTTGGTCTAGATATTATTTAGATAACAATTTTGACCAAATTTCAAGCTGCTGTAGCAAAAAATTGCGGCTATCAGTGTAAACAAGATTTTCCTTCAATTTGGCCTAGTGACCTTGTTTCTGCCCTAATATGACCCATATTCGAACATGACCTAGATATTACTATATTACTAATACAAACATTCTGACAAAATTTCAAATTGTTGATGCCAAAATTGCGGCCACTAGAGTGTTAACAATATTTTCCTTAAATTTGTCCTATTGACCTACTCTTTGACTCGACATGACCCATTTTCGAACTTGACTTACATATCATCAAGACAAACATTCTGATAAAGATTCAACATGCTCAAGTTGAAAATGTGGCCTCTAGAGAGTGTTAACAAGATTTCCTTTCAATTTGACCTAGTGACCAACATTTTGACCCGTTTCGAACTTGTCCAAAATTTGATGGATATGAACGTTCTAATAAACTTTCATGAAGATCGTGTGGAAAATGTAGCCTGTAGAGTGTTAACAAGGCAAATGGTGAAGCCGGAAGACGGCCAGACGCCGGACAAAATGTGATCACAAAAGCTCACCTTGCTTTTCGTGCACTGGTGAGCTAAAAAGATAAAATGTAAAGATAAAAACGTTTGCCATTTGTTAACCCTTTCCCATATACAAAAAATCTGTATCAGAATTTTAAAAAACTCCGTGTTGGAAGCACTATGAAAATTCAATGGAAATGAAAGTATAATAATTCAATAAAGTTGAAATTAATGATGTGACCTCTAGGCAAGAGAACTTGCTTATTATGAGCAATTTTCTTTTTTGCTACAATTTGTACACAACTCTTCAGAGGCTTAAGAAAACGTCTGTAATTGGGAAAGGCTTTAAATAGAAATAAACTCAAAGGAAAACAGCAAACGGGTTCTAAATTATAGAATATATACATGTATAAACCTCGTCTGATATTATCCTTTTACGGTTTATTTATTTTATATATTATAATGACCACACAACTGCTATTTTTCAAGTATTGAAACATGATTAACTATGTGGAAATAAATCCAAGTTCATATACATGATAAGGAAGATCTTCACATTGGATGGCTGTCACAATCAATCAAGAGCATAAGCTTGTGTATGCAATGGACAGGCAAATGATACTGGTACATTACGTCAACTTTAACTAAAGATATTGAACATTATTACTGTTTTCTTATTTTCAGTAACGGTGACCGTCACGGTCTGATTGAAGATATTCATAATATGTTGAAGTACATTATGTTTTTATTGTTTCTGAAAAATTTGAAATCAATGTAACAAACAAGAGAGCCATGAGGCCCTGGATCGCTCTGACACCTGAAAATGATCTATTTAAGAATCTTTTAGCGCCAATGGCAATATCATCAAGACCAACTTTCTGACAAAATTTCAAGCTGCTCAAGTCAAAAATGCTATCTCTATAGTGTTAACAAGATTGTTCTACAATTTGGCCTAGTAACCTATCTTTTGACCTGACCTGACCCCTATTCGAACTTGGCTTAGATATCCTGAATACAAATATTCTGACAAAGTTTCAACATGCTCAAGCCAAGAATGCGGCTTCCAGAGTGTTAACAAGCTTGTTCTTCAATTTGGCTGAGTGACCTACTTTTTAAAAGACATGACCAATATTCGAACTTGGGCTACATATCATCAAGACAAACATTCTGATAAAGTTTCAACATGCTCAAATTAAAAATGCAGCATCCAGAGAGTAAACAAGATTTTCCTTCAATTTGGCCTAGTCTCTGATCCAATATGACCCATATTCGAACTTGACTTAGATATCATTCAGACAAACATTCTGAAAATATTTCAAACTGCTGAAGCAAAAAATGTGGCCACCAGAGTGTTAACAAGATTTTCTCTCAATTTGGCCTAGTGACCTAGTTATGGACCTGGCATATCCCATATTTGAACTTGGCCTAGATATCATTAAGATAAACATTCTGACCAAATTTCAAACTGCTGAAGCAAAAATTGCGACCGCTATAGTGTTAGCAAGATTTTCCTTCAATTTAGCCTAGTGACCTGGTTTTTAACCCTACATGACCTATATTCGAACTTGGCCTAGATAAGACAAACACTCTGACAAACATGCTCAAGTTAAAATGCGGCTTCCAGAGTGTTAACACGATTTTCATTTAATTCAATCTAGCAACCTAGTTTGTGACCCCACATGACCCAGTTTCATGACCCAGTTTCGAACTTGACCTAGATTTGATTGGATGCAAAATGTTGCCTCTAGAGTGTTAACAAGCAAA
>JASEVX010000002.1:148674790-148768471 GCA_031761405.1 Serripes groenlandicus
CTTAATTGGTTCACACAAATATTAACATGTTTTGTGAAGAGCGGACGAAAATTCTTTGACTTACAGAGCACACAAAATTCATTTTGGCAATTCAAGGGCCTTTACCCAAAATGGGCCTCGCACAATTTGACTGGTTATCAAACTTCGCCGAGACATTATGCCATTTAACATATTCAACAAGGTAAGTAAAGATCAGATGAAAACTATTTGGCTTTGAGAGCGGACAAGCCCGATTTCGGCAAATTTGAATAATTCGAGGGTCTTTACACAAAGTGCCTCGCACGATTTAGCCGAGATATTATGCCAGCACACATGCTCAACAAGTTTCATGAAAAATCAGATAAAAGCTGTTTGACTTCGAGAGCGCACAAGTCTAATTTCGGCAATGTTGTATAACTTAACGGCCATAACCCAAAAGTGCCTCACACAATTTGGCTGGTTATCACACTTGGCCGAGACATTATGACCACACACATGTTTAACAAGTTTTGTGAAGATCCGATAAAAAATGTCTGAGAGAGCAGTCAAGCCTAATTTAAGCAATTTTAGATCTTTTAAGGGCCATTACCTAAGTGCCTCGCACAGTTTGGCTGGTTATCGAACTTGGTCGAGATATTATGCCCACACACACATGTTCAACACATTTGAGAGTGGACAATTTTTGACACCACCTGCCGAAGGTGTTCCCATAATACGTCCCCTACGAGCGTAAAGAAAAGAGAAATCTTATCTGGTCATGGGCAATTTCACCTATTGTCTGCTTCAGATGGGTCAACATACTCCTCCTGTAAGTGGGAATAAGACAAAACATTTTCTTAGTTTGGTCAACAGGATCTTAGTTGACATTATCTCAGTTATATCTTTGACCAATTTTGAAAGAGAACCACAAAAGGATCATTCCAGTGAAGCTTGGTTGGAATTGGTCGCGTGGTTAAGGAGGATATGTTGTTTAAGTAAGACAGCGCGCTCGACTATTCCAGATATGAACTCTATTATATGCAGGATAGTGTTATTTAATGCATCAAGTAGTTACTAGATAAAATGTAGGATAGAATTATCTAACTTGATAATCTGCAGAGGTGTGATAGTTGGGTAGAGTTGTATAAAGTTTCAATACCATGCATCAAGTAGTTAGAGATATTGGTTCTTAATGTAGTTGCATGCATATATTTAACCCATACAACAAAATCTGCAGCAAATATCTTGGTAAAAACGCAGAAAAGGTCCATTACTGAAAGGGGTTGAAAACATTGTCGAAAAAGAAGTAATTGCTCGTTTTGAGCAATTTCTTTTGTAAGTTTTCAAAATTCGTCTGCTGCGGAGGCGGCAGAAAGCATCTATATGAGGGAAAGGGTTAACTAGAATTTTTAAGTAAAATGAGGGCCGTAATTCGTATTATATGCTGGATCGAGTTATTGTACTAGATTGTTTACATAGGTGTGATGGTTGGGAAGGGTTGTATAACGTAACAATGCAATGAAATTGTGGACAGATAATGTTTGAGCTCAAACTTTGAATAAGGTGGCTGGGCTGGGTGATGTGCATGAAACATTATCTTGTTATGGAGAATAATTGTGAGAAGTAATATTAAAATCCATTCAAGCATGTGGAAAATACAGCCCGAACACACAATTGATGAAGGGATACTGTAGTCCCCAAAACGATCTCCAACTGGTAGGGGACTAATAAAGTCGCTAGTGATGATGTAATTTCAAACAGACATTTAATAATAACTGTCACCTTAACCTTTGACCTACGTCTGTGAAATGCTAGTGAACATGTGTGTAAAGTTTCATAACAAAAGAGCCATGATTGCTCACCCGATTTGTTTTTTCTTCACTTTAGCCATTTAAGGCGAAACAGCCCTGCCTCCTGGTGGCCATGTTTTTTTTAACCAATCAACATGGCTGGAAGGAATCCCCAAAAGGGTCATCCAAGGGATTTAAATAATTATTCAGAAATCTGCCGGACACTTTGAGGAGAAGAGTTTTCAAGCTTTCACTATAGCCATGTTTTTTGTCGAATCAACATGTCTAAGAGGGACATCCAAAAAACATTTCTACAAAATGATTTAACAAGAGGGCCATGATGGCCCTGGATCGCTCACCAGATTAATTTTGTTTTCACTTTAGTAAGCCCCGCTCCTGGCTGCCATAGTTTTCGACCAATCAACATGGCTAATAGAGGGTCACCCTAGGTTTTCACTAAAGCAATATAAGGCAAAATAGCCTCGCCCTGTGGCGGCCATGTTTTTTGACCAATCAACATGGCTTTAAGGAATCTGATAGAGGGTCACATTTCTACAACATTATTTCAGAAGTGAAGATTTTTTAAGTTTTCACTTTAGCCATACAAGGCAAAATAGCCCCGCCCCCCTGGTGGCCATGTTTTTAGACCAATCAATATGGCTTGAAGGAATCTGATAGAGGGTCATCTAAGGAACATTTCTACATACAAAATTATTTGAAAATCTGCCAACCAGTTTTTGAGAAGAAGAATTTTAAAGTTGTTTTCGTTTCGTTGCCAAGGAAACCAGAATTCCGCATGGATCCCAATTGACCCACTAGTTACTGAGAAGAAAAAGTTGACGGACGACGGACAAATGGCGATCACAATAACTCACCTTGAGCACTTCGTGCTCAGGTGAGCTAAAAATCAGCAATACACTTTTGGAGAAGATTTTTAATATATGCTTATAAGGCAAATCAGCTCCGCCCCCTGGTTGCCATGTTTTTCGACCATTCAAAATGGCTTGAAGGAATCAGCCAAGGTACATTTCTACAAAAAAAAATTGAAAATCGGCCAGACACTTTCGGAGAGAAGATTTTTAAAGTTTCCTCTTATAAGGCAAAACAGCCTTGAAGGAATCTTATAGAGGGCAACCCAAGGAACATGTCTAGAAAATTATTTCAAAATCGGCCTTACACTTTCGTCGGAGAAGATTTTGTAAGTTTCCACTATAGCCATATATAATGCAAAAAAGCCCAGTCTCCTGGCGGCCATATTTTTTGACCAATCAACATGGTTTGTAGAAATCAGGTCACTCTAGGAACACTTGAACAAAATTATTTGCAGATTTGGAGAAGAAATTTTATTTTTTTATTTTTCTCGTATGGTTGCCATGGATTCAAAATTCTGCATTGATCCCACAAAAGTGAATGGAATTCTGGTGATGGCATTGAGAAGATGTTTTCTGTAAAATATCATCCCAATTGACCCACTGATTACAGGAGAAGATATTGAAGAACGACGGACAAAAGGCGATCACAATAACTAGCTTCGTGCTCAGGTGAGCTAACAAGAGGGCCCTTAATCGATCACCTGAATGATAGTTATTTAGAAGCAAATATTTAACTTCAAATATCTGTGAAAATTTGATCAGGAGTTCAAATGAAACTGCAAGGAGTGGACACTCAGTTAAAGAAATAGTTTATCAGTAAAAGCCATTTATATCTTGAAATCTAACAATAACTTTAATAAGAATGGATTTATAAAGTTTTGTCATTTTGCACCTTTCCTGATGCCGCTTTGCTGCCCTGTTTGTCAACGAAATCAATATGGATGGAACAGATTTTGTAGAGTCACCCAAAGAACATTTCTGCCAAATTATCTTTGAATCTTACAAATGGATTATGGAGATGGAGGTTTTTAAAGTTTGGGCATTTTCTCAGTTTCTGATGCGACAGCAACAAAAGTTCTACACAGAATGGAAGTCTTTGAACAATTTTGAAAGAGGACCATCAAAGGAACATTCCTGTGATGTAACGTTGAAATTGGTCGATGGTAGTTGTCATTTGCAGCTAAAAGTTCAATTTACCCCTTTTGTGATGAGGCGAGGTTGCTATGATTTTGTAACCAATCAATACGGCTTGAACAAATTAAGTAGAGGATCCCTGAAGTAAGATTTCAATTTTCTTAATATCAGACAAGAACTTTAAACAAGAGGGCCATGATGGCCCTGGATCGCTCACCTGATTTTTTTTCTTTCACTTTAGCTATATAAGCCCCGCCCCCTTGCGGCCATAGTTTCAATCAACTAGGCTTGAAGGAATCTGATAGAGGGTTACCCTAGGAACATTTCTACAAAATTGTTTGAAAATCGACACTATCGGAGGAGAAGATTTTTTAAGTTTTCACTATAGCCATATCAGGAAAAATAGCCCCGCCCCCCCTGGCGGCCATGTTTTTCGACCAATCAACATGGCTTGAAGGAATCTGATAGAGGGTCATCCAAGGAACATTTCTACAAAATTATTTGAAAATTGGCCACACTTTCAGGAGAAGATTTTTTAAGTTTTCACTATAGCCATATAAGGCAAAATAGCCCCGCCCCCCCTGGCGGCCATGTTTTTCGACCAATCAACATGGCTTGAAGGAATCTGATAGAGGGTCATCCAAGGAACATTTCTACAAAATTATTTGAAAATTGGCCACACTTTCAGGAGAAGATTTTTTAAGTTTTCACTATAGCCATATAAGGCAAAATTGCCCCGCCCCCCCCTGGCGGCCATGTTTTTCGACCAATCAACATGGCTTGAAGGAATCTGATAGAGGGTCATCCAAGGAACATTTCTACAAAATTATTTGAAAATCTGCCAACCAGTTTGGGAGAAGAAGAATTTTGAAGTTTTTTTCATTTCGTTGCCATGGAAACCAGAATTCTGCATGGATCCCACAAATTTGAAGGAAATCTGGTGAGGTCATTGAGAGGATGCTTTCTGTGAAGTTTCATCCCAATTGACGCACTGGTTACGGAGGAGAAGAAGTTGACGCATACCGGACGCCGGACAAAAGGCGATCACAATAACTCGCCTTGAGCAAAGCTCAGGTGAGCTAAAAATGGAATTTCCAAATTTTGTCATTTTGCCCCTTTTCTGATGCCTCCTGAATGCCATGTTTTTCAACCAAAGAGTATGCCTTGAACAATCTTTGTAGAGGGTCACTCAAGGAACATTTCTACTAAACTATATTGGAATCTGACATGCAGATTCGGAGGAAAAGATTTTTCAAATAAAGAGTATGCCTTGAACAATCTTTGTAGAGGGTCACTCAAGGAACATTTCTACTAAACTATATTGGAATCTGACATGCAGATTCGGAGGAAAAGATTTTTTAAAGTTTGGCCATTTACCCCCCCCCCCCCCCCCCCCGCCCCTTTCTGATGCCGCAGCAACCAAAGTTCGCAATGGAATTTAAATCTTTGAACAATTTTGAAAGAGGGTCACCAAAGGAACATTCCTGTGAATTTAGTTTGGATGAAATAGGTCCTGTGGTTTAGGAGAAGATGATGTTTAAAGCTAAAAGTTAACGACGGACAAAAAGTGATCTAAAAATAGAATAAGAAATGAAGTCGGTAAAGCAAACAAGACGTTATGAAAGTATAGGAGGATCCCTATATGCTCTAGACCACCACGTCGCTAGGGGATAATTAAAGAATAATTATTTATTAGTTGAAAAAGTTTAGGTAAAAGGAGATATAATTATGAGGAATTTCCCCTTTAATTAAGCATAATGTTTTAAAACATGGTTAACAATTTTTTTTATTAAAGATAAATGCTTTCTATGAGTTGTTCCTCTGTTAATTCATCGTCAAACTCGTATTGTCGTCTTTAATATGCATTGTTTTATCCTTTTCAGTGTTTTCCTTATTTTCAATATTGTCGCCCTTTTCTGTTGTTTGTTTTACATCACTAATGATGTTACATGATGTGTCACAAGTCAGAGTCTTTAAGACAATATTTTCAGAGTTTTGTATTGGTATTACTTCAGATAACTCTTCCGACTCTCGAGTTCTGTCTGTATTTGGTTTATCTCTACTACTTATACTACTGTACAAATCCCCATTCCTTGATATTTCAATAGTTTTTTCCGATATATCACTGGATTGTGATTGACTCTGATTAGAACTATTATCAACCTGCTCTTTAGAATTATCGTCTGTTTGTACTTGAGAATTATCTGCTGTTTGTTGTTTAGAAACATTGTCCGTTTGTTGTTTAGAAACATCGTCCGTTTGTTGTTTAGAATTATTGTCTGTTCGTTGTTGAGAATTATCGGCCGTTTGTTGTTTAGAAACACTGTCCGTTTGTTGTTTAGAAACATCATCTGTTTGTTGTTTAGAATTATCTGCTGTTTGCTGTTTTGAAACATCGTCTGTTTGTTCTTTAGAACCATCGTTTGCCTGTTCTTTGGAACTACAGTCTGTCTGTTCTTTGGCAATACAGTCTGTCTGTTTTATAGCACTATAGTCTTTAGAACTATCGTTCGCCAGTTCTTTAGAACAATTGTCGTCTTGTTCTTTATAACTATCGTCTGCCAGTTCCTTAGAATTCTGACTGTCATCACCTACACCAGTATTTGTGTCATCTCCTCCGTTACTATCAGTCTGTGTAAGCCACCTCTGTGCATCCTCCTGCTTCTGTTCTATCAATATATTTTGACTGGGTTCTGACCCTATTACTTCTGATGACTGGTTCTCTTTAGATTTCTCTGTAGAGCTTTCAGGCGTCTGAGATAACTCTGATTGTGTTAATTGTGCAACTCTCAACGGAGTTGCGGTGTAAACTGGGCTCGTACTGATTTGAGACTTATTAAGTGCTGTAAAATAAATAACAAGTATCTATTATTTTCCCTTTTGTAGACTACTTTTGATGCCTTTGCAGCAGATTAACACCTTTAAAAAGGATTCAGAAAATGCTGATTCTGCTTAAAGCAAACAACCCTTGTTCCATTATGTTTTCAACTCATAATAATTATTTCAATTTTCCAAATGTAACATTTTTTTCTTATATGTTTTCAAAGCACAAGTTAAGTGAGTGCTTAATGCCCCTTTAACCTTTTCCAACATAAACAAAATCTGCAGCAGACAACTTTGAAATGTCAAGACAAATTTTTGGAAAATCATTGTCACTGTTAGTGCCATTATAAAAAATAAAATTGTGGCAAAAGGAGTAATTTCACATTGAAAGCTAAAATTATCTTTTCATAAGTTGCCAAAGTCTGTCCGAATGTTGGAAAAGTATTTTGCTTACATCACAGCATTGCCATGGTGATATCGAAGAGTAACTAGTCGCTGGACAAAAGCCCGCAACTTCTATTTTTAATAGCTTTTCGGAAATGACATGGGAGGAGAGTTATTATAAGACAAGAGGGCCATGATGGCCCTTGAATCGCTCACCTGATTTTTTTTTTTTTTTTCACTTTAGCTATATAAGCCTCGCCCCCTGGCAGCCATAGTTTCCGACCAATCAACTTGGCTTGAAGGAATCTGATAGAGGGTCACCCTAGGAACATTTCTACAAAATTATTTGAAAATCGGCCAGATACTTTTGGAGGAGAAGATTTTTTAAGTTTTCACTATAGCCATATAACGCAAAATAGCCCTGCTTACTGGCGGCCATGTTTTTTGACCAATCAACATGGCTTGAAGGAATCTGAAAGTGGGTCATCCAAGGAACATTTCTACAAAATTATTTGAAAATCGGCCTGACACTTTTGGAGGAGAAGATTTTTTAAGTTTGCACTATAGCCATATAAGGCAAAATAGCCCCGCCCCCCCCTGGCAGCCATTTTTTTCGACCAATCAACATGGCTTGAAGGAATCTGATAGAGGGTCACCCAAGGAACATTTCTACAAAATCATTTGAAAATCAGCCTGACACTTTCGGAGGAGAAGATTTTTTAAGTTTTCACTATAGCCATATAAGGCAAAATAGTCCCCGCCCCCTGGCGGCCATGTTTTTCGACCAATCAACATTGCTTGAAGGAATCGGATAGAGGGTCACCCAAGGAACATTTCTACAAAATTATTTGAAAATCGGCCTGACATTTATGGAGGAGAAGATTTTTTAAGTTTTCATTATAGCCATAAAACGCAAAATAGCCCCGCCCCCTGGCGGCCATGTTTTTTTGACCAATCAACATGGCTTGAAGGAATCTGATAGAGGATCACCCAAGGAACATTTCTACAAAATTATTTGAAAATCGGCCTGACACTTTTGGAGGAGAAGATTTTTTAAGTTTGCACTATAGCCATATAAGTCAAAATAGCCCCACCCCCCCTGGCGGCCATGTTTTTCGACCAATCAACATGGCTTGAAGGAATCTGATAGAGGGTCACCCAAGGAACATTTCTACAAAATTATTTGAAAATCGGCCTTACACTTTCGGAGGAGAAGATTTTTTAAGTTTTCACTATAGCCATATAAGGCAAAATAGCCCCGCCCCCCCCTGGCGGCCATGTTTTTGAAACCAATCAACACAGCTTGAAGGAATCTGATAGAGGGTCATCCAAGGAACATTTCTACAAAATTATTTGAAAATCTGCCAACCAATTTGGGAGAAGAAGAATTTTGAAGTTTTTTCGGTTTCGTTGCCATGGAAACCAGAATTTTGCATGGATCCCAAAAATTTGAAGGAATTCTGGTGAGGTCATTGAGAGGATGCTTTCTGTGAAGTTTCATCCAAATTGACCCACTGGTTACTGAGGAGAAGAAGTTGACGCACGACGCACGACGGACGCCGGACAAAAGGCGATCACAATAACTCACCTTGAGCAAAGCTCAGGTGAGCTAAAAACAAGAGGGCCATGATGGCCCTGGATCGCTCACCTAAATTATACAATGTACTGCAATGCAAAACACATCAAGACAATTATTCTGAATGCAACCTCCAGTGTTAACAAGATTTTCCTTCATTTGGCCTAGTGATATGACCCATATTCCAACATGGACTAGATATCATAAGACAACATTCTGACAAATTTTTAACTTGCTCAAAGGTCGAACTTGACCTAGATATAATTCAGACAAACATTCTGACCAAATTTCAAGATTCTGAAGCAAAAAATGCGGCTTCTACAGTGTTAACAAGATTTCCCTTCAATTCGGCCTATTGACCTAGTTTATGACCCAATATGATTCATATTCTAACTTGACCTAGATATTTTTAAGACAAACATTCTGACACAATTTCAAACTGCTGAAGCAAACATTGCGGCCTCTGGAGTGTTAACAAGATTTTCCTTCAATTTGACCTAGTGACCTTCTTTTTGACCTCATATGGCCTAGTTTCGAACTTGTCCAAGATTTTATGGAGATGAATGTTCTGATAAACTTTCATGAAGATTGGATGCAAAATGTGATCACAATAGCTCCAGGGCCTTTTTTCCAGAAATTGGGAAGAAGCCTTAGCCTTTCATTTTGGGAAATTTAAGTGCGATTTTCGCCCAAATTGGGAAAAGGTGAAGCGACATTTAAACAACAAACAAAATCATGGACATATGATTAACAGTATTTATTCACTTCAGACTAGAGATTACAGCGGACTGTGAAATATTTTGCAGACATGTTTGGAAATTCAAGTCGAAAGAGGAATTTAAATTATCCCATTTAATAATATATAAGCTGGAATAATTATGTCAGAAAATTGGGAAATTATTTCTTTATTTTGGGAAATTCGCTGACAAAATTGGGAAAAAAAGAGGGTATTTTCAATTGGGAAGACACCTTTTAAAGGTGTCACTTATATAAGGTAAAAAGGCCCTGAGCTCACCTTGCACTTCATGCATAGGTGAGCTAAAAAACAAATTCAAATGTCTTGAACATATTACAATTGTGATTGTTTAAAAACACTAAGTTATGACACATCTTAAATGAAATAAATAATCTGATGTTTTAAGTATTTGCAGTTTCTTTATTTTGACTCGCATTTATGTTATTTTGTCTTATCTACGAAGACAAAAGAGTCCCTGCTAGACTTGCTGCAGACTGTTACATGTATGTGTCAATATCTAGATAAAAATCACATCGAATTCTCCTTTTAGTAGCAATTTTAACTTACTGAATGTTATTTTCATGTTCAAAGAGATGTCTTGATTTATGTAGAATTCATTTAATAATGTTAATCCATGAATATCTAAAATAGGAACTGTTTCTAAGCTAAATATGTTGATCAAGTGACTACAGAATACTGACTGCGTAGATAAATCTCCTTTGCAGAGAGCCATTCTTTACAATCATTTACAAATAGTTAATTATAGGTGATTTAAAATGTTTATTTGGTTTGAAACAAATGACGAAAAGAACAAACTGAGATAAAACTGGTTTTAATATAAAAAATACTTTGAATGAACACTCTCTGCCTATAAAGAGAGTGTAAAAAACGACAATTATGCGAAGAAGAAACGAATCGGGTCTTTCGTACAAAATTATTTCGTCCTTGACAATTTTAAATTTGTCATTAGATTCCCTACAGGCATTTTGCTTGCGATCTGCATATTGTTATGCATCATTAACACAAGGGCGCTCATCATTATATCATTTAACAAGAGTACCGCAAACGGTACATAATACGCCCGTCGGGAACTTCTTTGTAAGTTTCCTGTTTGTTTTGATATATTGTTTGTTTGTAAAAAGTTAATAAAGTCGTTCAGAAATAAGTTGTTAAAGAATAATGGGAAACTATGAAAAATGCATAACTCATGCAGAAATTGACAAATATTCTAAGGCCAAAAAGGGGCACAACTCAAATTGACGAAATACCAGGAAATGTGAACTTGATCTGTGACACATGATTACAAAGCCTTATACAAAATTTCAGGTCAATAGCTCAAAGTATGTAGGAGAAAAGTGCGGAAAACCAATATTCTAAGTCCAAAAAGGGGCATAACTCATTCAAATATTGACGAAATTCGAGGAAATGTAAACTTGATCTGTGACACTTGATTACAAAGCTGTATACATAATTTCAGCTCAATACATAAAAGTATGTAGAAAAAAAGTGCGGAAAACCAATATTCTAAGTCCAAAAAGGGGCATAACTCATTCAAAAACTGACGAAATCCCAGGAAATGTAAACTTGATCTGTGACACATGATTACAAAGCCATATACAAAATTTCAGGTCAATAACTCAAAGTATGTAGGAAAAAAGTGCGGAAAACCCGAACGGACGGATGGACGGACGGAGGGACGGAGGGACATGACCATACCATAATACGTACCGTTTTTAAGAAACGGTCGTATAAAAACAAGAGGCCCATGAGGGCCTATGCTCTACTGGCATTGATCTGGCTTGTTTCAAAAGGAACCAATATGTCATCAATATTCAAATACCATCTAAGTTTGGTGAAGATCAGATAGTAAATGGAAGCTCTATTGTGTTCACAAGCTGTATTATAGCAATTTTGACAATTTCAAGGGCCATAATCCAGCCATGCATGGGTAGATCTGGCCGTTTTTTAGAAATGAACCAAACTCTCATGGATATCTAACTACTGATAGTTTGATTGAGATACAATCAAAAATAAGGACTGTATCATGTTAACAAGCCCTATTATAGCAATTTTGACAATTTCAAGGGCCATACTTCAGTCATGCATGGGGCGGATCTGGCATGTTTTCGAAAGGAATCAAGCTCTCATGGATATCTAACTACTGTATAAGTTTGATTGAGATACAATAAAAAAAAAGAGACTGTATCGTGTTAACAAGCTCTATTATAGCAATTTTGACAATTCCAAGGGTTATAATCCAGTCATGCATGGGGCGGATCTGGCTGGTTTTGGAAAGGAACTGAGCTCTCATGGATATCTAATTATTGTATAAGTTTGATTGAAATACAATAAAAACTAGAGATTGCTTTTTTGAAAAAGAGCTTGTCTCCCCATTTGTATGGTCGTAGGGGAGGAAAAGAAATGATGGAGATGAATTTTGTAGTTTTGGACTGGAGATGAAGCAACAGTGACAATCCTCAGTTATTGAGCGTAAACCATTTTTCAGCTGAAGGTTACCATGACCTTGGCCTTTGACCTAGTGACCTCAAAATGAATAGGGGTCATTTGCTGGTGGTGACCAACCTGCACACCAAGTATGAAGTTCCTTGGCCCAAGCAATCTTCAGTTATTGAGCAGAAACCATTTTTCAGCCCAAGGTCACCGGGACCTTGACCTTTGACCTGCTGACATCAAATCAATAGGGGTCATCTACAGGTTAGGACCAACTTGCACACCAAGTATGAAGTTCCTGGGCATAAGCGTTCTTGAGTAAAAAAGCTGAAGTTTACCGTGACCTTGACATTTGACCTTGTGACCTCAAAATCAAACAAATTCAATAAAGGTCATCTACTGGTTAGGACCAACCTGCAAACCAGGTATGAAGTTCCTCGACATAAGCATTCTTTAGTTATTGAGTGGAAACCATTTTTCAGCTGAAGGTTACCATGACCTTGACCTTTGAGCTAGTGACCTCAAAATCAATAGGGGTCATCTACTGGTGGTGAACAACCTGCACACCAAGTATTAACTTCCATGGCCAAAGAATTCTACAGTTATTAAGCAAAAATAATGTTTCAGCTCATTGTTACTGTGACCTTGACCTTTGACATTGTGACCTCAAAATCAAACAAAAATCAATAAGGGTCATCAACTGGTTAGGACCAACCTGCACACCAGGTATGAAGTTCCTCGACATAAGCATTCTTTAGTTATTGAGCGGAAACCATTTTTCAGTTGAAGATAACCATGACCTTGACCTTTAACATAGTGACCTCAAAATCAATAGGGGTCATCTGCTGGTGATGACCAACCTGCACACCATGTATAAACTTTCATGGCCAAAGCATTCTACAGTTATTAGCAAAAACAATTTTTCAGCTCATTGTCACTGTGACCTTTCAGCTCAAGGTCACTGTGACCTTGACTTTAGACGTACTGACCTCAAAATCAATAGGGGTCTTCTACTAGGCATGGCCCAACCTGCATACCAAGTATGGAGTTCCTCGGCCAAAGCGTTCTTCAGTTATTGAGCGGAAACCATTTTTTACCTCACAAGGTCACCATGACCTTGACCTTTGAACTTCTGTTATCAAAATCAATAGGGGTCAGCTACTGGTCATGACCAACCTGCATACCAAGTATGAAGTTCCTATGCC
Organism: Serripes groenlandicus; assembly: GCA_031761405.1. Lineage (NCBI taxonomy): Eukaryota > Metazoa > Mollusca > Bivalvia > Cardiida > Cardiidae > Serripes > Serripes groenlandicus. The sequence continues at coordinate 148,687,720 of JASEVX010000002.1, forward strand.
CAAGCGTTCTTCAGTTATTGAGCGGAAACAAGTGTGACAGACGGAACGGGCAAAAACAATATGTCACCCCCAGGTATGGGGGAGACATAAATAACGACTGTATCGTGTTAACAAGGTCTATTATAGCAATTATGACAATTACAAGGGCCATAATCCAGTCATTCATGGGCAGATTTGGCTGGTTTTTGAAAGGAATCAAGCTCTCATTGATATCTAACTACTGTATAAGTTTGATTGAGATAAGATCAAAAGTGAAGACTGTATCGTGTTAACAAGCTCTTTTATAGCAATTTTGACCATTTCAAGGGCCATAATCCAGTCATGCATGGGCGGATCTGTGGCTGGTTTTCGAAAGGAACCGAGCTCTCATGGATATCCAACTACTGTATAAGTTTGGTTGAGATACAATCAAAAGTGAAGACTGTATCGTGTTAACAAGAAATTTATGGACGGACGCACGCATGGACAAATCGCCACGACATAAGCCCTTCTGGCAGCCTACAAACACTCTCTGCCTATAAAGAGAGTGTAAAGAACGCCAACTATGCGAAGAAGAAACGAATCGGGTCTTTCGTACACAATTATTTCGTCCTTGACAATTTTAAATGTGTTATTAGATTCCCTACACACATTTTGCTTGTGATCTGCATATTGTTATGCATCATTGACACAAGGGCACTCATCATTATATAATTTTAAAATATGAGTAGACTAATAATGATTGGCAAGATTACTCATTTCCTGTTTATGATCAATAATTAGTTGGCTGTGTATATGGTCAACCTACCTTAGAATGGAGATTGATCATAAACAATGAAAGGCTTTAATTATATTTCAATGAAGGACATTCACTTAGTTGACAAACAAAATGCAAGACTGAAGTTATGATACATTTTCACTTGACCCCCACCCCTTGATGTTCAAATATGCCCTTTAGTTGATAACTGTTTTTTTCAACTACTATAATGTAAGAGTTATGCATAACTACAGTATGGATTTCCGGCGACATTGATGCGTTGCATCAACTTTCTCTCGTTTCTCCTTTTAGCAAAAATGGTTTCAACACTATACATAAAACCTACTTTTAAATGACGAGATTTTCCGGGTCTGCATAAAAGTTGTCAGTCCTTCAGTAAAGACTGACAAAACTTCCTTTAGAATGACAAATTTGAATGCAATAATTAGTTGAACAAAGAAGGAAATACATGAAAAACTAGAAAGGTTGTTTTTATGAAAAAACATATGTCTCCCCATTGCAGTTTGTCAATGACTATTAAAATATTGAAAAGGGGGAGATAACTTTGCAACGAAGTAGCCCAGAGTTATAATTCTTGCAAGGTGCACAACTTCACATTGTCATCTATCTAAATTCCAAGTTTCAATAAATTCCTTCAAGCAGTTTCTGAGTTGTGCTCTGGACAAAGTTTACACTATTAAAATATTGAACAAGGGGGAGATAACTCATAATTATTGCAAGGTGCACAACTTCACATTGCCATCTATCTATGTTCCAAGTTTCAATAAATTCCTTCAAGTAGTTTCTGAGTTCTGCTCTGGACAAAGTTTACACTATTAAAATATTGAAGAAGGGGGAGATAACTCATAATTATTGCAAGGTGCACAACTTCACATTTCCATCTATCTATGTTTTAAGTTTCAATAAATTCCTTCAAGTAGTTTCTGAGTTCTGCTCTGGACAAAGTTTACACTATTAAAATATTGAACAAGGGCAGATAACTTTGCAACAAAGTGGCCCAGAGTTATAATTCTTGCAAGGTGCACAACTTCACATTGCCATCTATCTATGTTCCAAGTTTCAATCAATTACTTCAAGTAGTTTCCGAGTTCTGCTCTGGACAAACAAAAGTTAAGAAGAAGAAGAAGAATAAGAATAATAAGAATAAGAATAAGAATAACTACAAATACAGCATGTCCCCCCTTTCGGAGAAGGGGAGACATAATTAGCTTTCAAACTGATAGGTTTCCAAATATTTCCATTTTTGTGCCTAACCGTTTCATAGTTGTCTACGGAAGAGTTGATATGAATGGATGCATTACCTGGTGACGATAATCCACTTTTCTTCATCTTTCTTTCTAAAGCTAACTGTTTGTTTCTTTCCATACGTTCCAGTTGTTCTGGTGTTAATGCCTGAAAATAATAACCAAAGTGTACCCTCTGTTAACTCTTTCCCACATGCAGACACATTTTGACCTTTCTTCAGCAGACCATTTTTGAAAACATTATGAGCAATTTCTTTTCTTGTCACAATGTTTTCATCTTAATTCAATAATTAAACTAACTTCTATTATGTAAAGCGTTTTTCTAAATTTTTGTCTAGATTTTATGAAAGTCCTCTGCTAGAGATTTATTTTACTTTCGGTATCTCCTTCAATATACTATGCGGTTATAAAATTAACTTATTGGCAAGTATTAAAACTATATGCAGTTAGAATCTAATAGGGTTGTCACGATACGTTCGAGGCGTACCACAATATATTGAGATATTTTATCATCTTTTGCCATACATACCACAATATATCGTCACCATCAATACAAGTTTTCAAGTTTGTTGTTCTACCACTATGCTTAACCCTTCCCTCATATAGACGCTTTGACGCCTCTGCATCACACAGTTTTTTGAATACATAGTGACAAAAGAAGAAATTGCTCAAAACAAGCAATTTCTTCTATTGCCACAATGTTTTTCACTTTTAGTCATAGGATATCTATTCAATAATAGAGATTTTCTATTTTTTGACAAAATATGTTCAAAGTTGTCTGCTGCAGAATTGTCGTATGAGGAAAAGGGTCAACAGAACAATTACAAAGCTTACAGAACGCAATGCCGTATTGATAGCTTTTGTTCAGTTCAAAAGGACACCAAATCTTTCTTTTTTCCCTTTTGTTCGCAACTATTTCGAAGTCTGCATTATTTTTAGCCAGGTTGTTTATATTTTGATCAACATCACTTTAAATGCTTTATACACACATTATTCAAATTTGACAGGTTCTGTGTAATACAGATAGATCAATCACTTCACTTAAAAACTTGATGCACATGGAATTCAACTCGATAGAAAGACAACCAATCTGCCAGAATTTGCGTTTTAATCAAGCGAACCAGGAAAATGATTGGCAATTACAGCTCTCTTTCTCTTGTTTGTTACTTGTTGGAAATATCGCCAAATACCGGGACATAGATTTCATATCGCTGTAAAATATTGTTTAAAAGCATATTGCGATATACCAGTTAACCAATTTATCGTGACATCCCTTGAATCTAACAAGATATAGGTGGAAACAATGCTCTCTGAAGTATAGCGAAAACACAGAGATGGTGCTATAATATATACTATATGTACAGGTAATTGCTGAGAAAAAGCCCGGACACAAATGGTCCTATATCATACATACTATATAAAAATTCAAAGGGCAATAATTCTGTGAAATGTCATTCAGCTAGAACATGGTGATAATAAGCACATCTCCTCTTGCTAGTAAAGCTTCCCATTTAAATCATTGATTTCCAACTGGTGGTTGCCCGATAAATAGCCTGAACACAAATGAAATCAAAGGTCAACTAGAGATTGCTTTTTTGAAAAAGCGATTGTCTCCCCATTTGTGTGGTCGTAGGGGAGGAAAAGAAATGATGGAGATGAATTTTTTAGTTTTGGACTGGAGATGAAGCAACAGTGACAATCCTCAGTTATTGAGCGGAAACCATTTTTCAGCTGAGGGTTACCATGACCTTGGTCTTTGACCTAGTGACCTCAAAATCAATAGGGGTCATTTGCTGCCGGTGACCAACCTGCACACCAAGTATGAAGTTCCTGGGCCCAAGCAATCTTCAGTTATTGAGCGGAAACCATTTTTCAGCCAAAGGTCACCGTGACCTTGACCTTTGACCTACTGACATCAATAGGGGTCATCTACAGGTTAGGACCAAGCTGCACACCAAGTATGAAGTTCCTGGGTATAAGCGTTCTTGAGTTATTGAGTAAAACACATTTTTCAGCTGAAGGTTACCGTGACCTTCGACATTTGACCTTGTGACCTCAAAATCAAACAAATTCAATAAAGGTCATTTACTGGTTAGGACCAACCTGCACATGAGGTATGAAGTTCCTCAACATAAGCATTCTTTAGTTATTGAGAGGAAACCATTTTTCAGCTGAAGGTAACCATGACCTTGACCTTTAAGCTAGTGACCTCAAAATCAATAGGGGTCATCTACTGGTGGTGACCAACCTGCACACCAAGTATTAACTTCCATGGCCAAAGCATTCTACAGTTATTAAGCAAAAACAATGTTTCAGCTCATTGTCACTGTGACCTTTCAGCTCAAGGTCACTGTGACCTTGACTTTGACCTCAAAATTAATAGCGTCTTCTACTGGGCATTGCCAACCTGCATACCAAGTATGGAGTTCCTCGGCCCAAGCGTTCTTCAGTTATTGAGCGGAAACCATTTTTTACCTCACAAGGTCACCATGACCTTGACCTTTGACCTTCTGTTATCAAAATCAATAGGGGTCAGCTACTGGTCATGACCAACCTGCATACCAAGTATGAAGTTCCTACGCCCAAGCGTTCTTCAGTTATTGAGCGGAAACAAGTGTGACAGACGGAAGGACGGACGGAAGGACGGAAGGAAGGACGGACGGAACGGGCAAAAACAATATGTCACTCCCATGTAATGGGGGAGACATAATAATTCCTGGGCACTTTACCAGTACTCCTGGTCCATTTATCCTGACACCAGTTAGTTAGTAGTAATGAGTACCCCATAACCCAAATCTTAAGTATGACCCGGCCGGGAATCAAACATGCGACCTCTCACCCTAGGCGGTTCCAGAGTATGTAAGATGCATAATCAAAGATCTTTAATCCTTCTTTGACCTTTTACTATAACTCTTTCACTCAAATACAGACTTTCTGACCCCCTGCAGCAGACCACTATTGAAAACATTGTGACAAAAGGAGAAATTGCTCAAAACAAGCAATTTCTCCTTTTGACGTCTTCATTTAGAGGGAGATTTGCCATATTATTGTAGAGATGTTTTCAAAGTCATCTGCTGCAGATTTGTTGTATGTGGGGAAAGCGTTAAACAACAAACAAATTTGCAGCAGATGACTAAGAAAACATGCAGCAACTATTATTGAAAAACTTTGAATTACTTATTGAATCCAGTTATAAACATTGTGACAAAAGGAGAAATTGATTATTATGAGCATTTTCTCCTTTTGCCACAATGTTTTCAAAAGTTGTCTGCTGCAAATGCAGATTCTGTTAAATAAAACCCTATGTTGTGGTATTGTTTGATTGGCTATTACGGAGATATGGGGAAAACACCAGTTATCCTACATGCCTTACCCCTGGGTTTCCTTGGTTTTTTGTCTTTGAGGTACCAGGCAAATCTTGTGATGTACTGTCCGGGTTCCTTGATTCTCCCTGACCTCCCTCTATTTGTTTTCTGACAGACTGACTTTGTTTACCGACCTCTATGGCACGAATCTCTGCCTCTTCTTCAATAAGTTCATCCCACATTGATTCTGCTTTGCTCTCTCCCTGTATCAGGCATAATTAATCAATTTAATCAGATTTTCTTACTTATAAGTATCATCAGATACCAACGTATGTAAATTATTTGATATCTAAACTTAACCATTTCCCTCATACAGCAATGCTGCAGGATATGACTCTTAAACCCTCTGGTTAAAAATATGATTGACCTCTAAAAATGAAACTTTAATCCTTCAATAGAATTGAAAACATTGCGACACAAAAGAAATTGCTCATTATATCAATGTCACAATGTTTTTATATAGTAGTATGCTTTAAAGGCGCCAGTAAACGTCTATATGTGGGAAAGGGTTTCTTCTTATACAGACAAGCAATATCAATCTAGAAATTTTAGTTCCCTGAGAAAAGATTCTACATTTTCAGGAGTAATAATTTTGAAAAGAAACTTAAGTTAACTGCCAGCCGGCCTTTCTCTAAATTTGATTCTTTGAATGAACATTACATCCCACAGTTTCTGTCAAGTCGCATGATAATCATTGATGGGACGGTCACTTTAGCACATTTCACTCAGAAGCTTTTTATCCTTTCACCCCAATTTTTTTTAAAGAATTTTGACCTCGAGATTTTGAAGTGTGTTATAAACATAATAATTTACTGACAGTGTAGCTAAGAGGTCAAGTGTCAATTTCTTCATCAAAGCGTCCCAGTTTGATTCCTGTGGGAATGGGAGCCACTAACTGTAGATTATTTCAGATGACATTCATAGTGATTAATATAATACATGTACAACGTAAGTTTAACCGATTCCCACTTGTAGACGCATATGCAGCAGACAACTATTGGAAACAATTTGGCAGAAGAAGAATCTGCTCAAAATGAGCAATTTCTTGTTTTGCCACAATGCTTTCACCTCTTTTCAGTAATTACACTTTCATTTTTAGATTGATTGTTCAACAATTTTTCAGTTATATCACAGCGTTTCCAGGGTAAATTACCAGTACTACTGGTCCATTTATCCCGACACCAACGAGTCAGTCATAATGCTAACACCGCAACCCTGAGCGGCAAGGAGGGCAGCCATTACTACCATTTTTAGATTCTTTGGTATGACCCGGCCATGGATCGAACATGTAACCGCCCCCCACCCCAGGCGGTCGCTGTACCACCACACCAATGAGGCGGTTCCATTTTTAGAGGTTTTCTATATTTTTCTGAAGATGTGTTGTTTGTGGGAAAGGATTAATTTATACCTGTTCCATGTCATCCTCTCCATTACGCTTGACATCATCATCTTCATTGTCTGATCCCACAAATTCCTCAGTCAGTATAGGAATATCTAACCGGATCTTTTTAATGCATGTTTTCACCGGCCCTTTACTCCCAAGTTTATCAACTCTCTCTACAACCTCATCAAAGGGCATCTTGGGAAATAAACGGTGGGCCCAATGTTCCATATGCCTCATAATTTGTTTGAGGTCCTCTGCCTGAATTGTATAATTGTTTTTTTTTCTCCTTTTGTTCTTTTCTTATGATAATAAAGGCCTTTTTCATATGCAGAGACATTTCAAATACATTGTGGTAAAATGTGCAATTTCTCCTTGTGCAACAACATTTACCATGTCAATAATTATACTTTAATTTAAAGAGATTTTCCATATTTTTTGCCTAGATGTTTCTAAAGTCATTAACTACAGATTTGTTAAATGCAAGAAAGGGTGAATCTATTATTTTAAGATTTTTCTAAATGCATATTATCAAAAAAAAGAAGAACACACAAGTGCTAGAAGAATCATAAGTACAGTCTGCCAAAACCTAAGTCATGAAATAAAATCAAATTGTGACAGCCAACAGAGAATCAAAGAGTGAATAATAGTCAAACCTATACTCCAGACGACCTTGTATCACAGGCTACAATTAAACCAAAGAACAGTCAGGCATATTCTCCCGACGACCTGGCATCACAGGCTACAATTAAACCAAAGAACAGTCAGGCATATTCTCCCGACAACCTGGCATCACAGGCTACAATTAAACCAAAGAACAGTCAGGCATATACTCCAGACGACCTTGTATCACAGACTACAATTAAACCAAAGAACAGTCAGGCATATTCTCCCGACGACCTTGTATCACAGGCTACAATTAAACCAAAGAACAGTCAGGCATATTCTCCCGACGACCTGGCATCACAGGCTACAATTAAACCAAAGAACAGTCAGGCATATTCTCCCGATGACCTTGTATCACAGGCTACAATTAAACCAAAGAACAGTCAGGCATATACTCCCGACAACCTGGCATCACAGGCTACAATTAAACCAAAGAACAGTCAGGCATATTCTCCCGACGACCTTGTATCACAGGCTACAATTAAACCAAAGAACAGTCAGGCATATTCTCCCGACGACCTTGTATCACAGGCTACAATTAAACCAAAGAACAGTCAGGCATATACTCCCGACAACCTGGCATCACAGGCTACAATTAAACCAAAGAACAGTCAGGCATATTCTCCCGACAACCTGGCATCACAGGCTACAATTAAACTAAAGAACAGTCAGGCATATACTCCCGACAACCTGGCATCACAGGCTACAATTAAACCAAAGAACAGTCAGGCATATACTCCCGACAACCTGGCATCACAGGCTACAATTAAACTAAAGAACAGTCAGGCATATTCTCCCGACGACCTTGTAGCACCTGCTACAATTAAACCAAAGAACAGTCAGGCATATTCTCCCGACGACCTGGCATCACCTGCTACAATTAAACCAAAGAACAGTCAAACCTTTACTCCCGACAACCTGGCATCACAGACTACAATTAAACCAAAGAACAGTCAGGCATATTCTCCCGACGACCTTGTAGCACCTGCTACAATTAAACCAAAGAACAGTCAGGCATATTCTCCCGACGACCTGGCATCACCTGCTACAATTAAACCAAAGAACAGTCAAACCTTTACTCTCGACAACCACCTGGTATCAAAGGCTACAAGGAAACCAAAGAACAGTCAAACCTTTACTCCCGACGATATGGTATCAAAGGCTACAATGAAACAAAAGAATAGTAAAACCTATACAGTATTTGGAAATTGGACAGATAAAACCTTTAGAGAAAAAGATTTTTAAAGTTTCGCTACAGCCATATATTAAAGGCAAAAACAGCCATGTTTTATTTTGACCAATCAACATGGTTTGAAGGCATGAGATAGAGGCCATCCAAGGAACATTACTTCAAAACTTATTTGGAAATTGTTCAGATACTTTTGGAGAAGAAGATTTTTAAAGTTTACAATATAGTCATATAAGGCAAATTGTTTTTCAACCCAAGAATTTGCCCACCTGAAGAATTTTTTTCGGCGATAGCTGATTAACTTGGGTATTGACCTAGATGTTAAACAAATGATCCAGATTGTAGACCAATCAAATGTTGTATTTAATGAATAATGTCGAAGAAATAAAGAAAATGAAACGTTTTGATTGGTTCATAGTTAAGTTGTTGATCCTCGAGAGGCACTAATAAGAGAAGTTTTAAAATGAAATTTTCTGCATACTAACCTTTAATTGTTTTCCTTAAGAAATAAATTTCAGTGAAAAAAATCAGTGAAAACGTATGAAATATAATATTTAAGAGCAAAATATTAATTACTTTTGAAACATGATAAGTTTTTAGCAATTACGTCAATTGAAACTTGTACACCTCTAGGGAGCCTCGCGTAATCTACAGTCATGTGACATATTCTCGGCCTTGAACAGAACATCGTCCTAGTGTAATGGATGTTGACATGGATTGTCAAGTGAAAGGTCTGTGGTTCGCTTCTCGGCAGACGCAAGCTTTTTTTTCCTATCTCATTCATATCAAAACCAAAGTATATATATGAAAAAAATATGCGCATGTTCCATTTCTTAGTGTTTTTTCATATTGATCGCTGTTTATCTTTTTTAAAGATATTTTTTGTTTAAGTTTTGACTATAAGCATATAAGGCAAGACTGCCCTGTCCCTAAATGGCCATGTTTTTGACCAATCAACATGGCTTGAGGGAAAATTGGCCAGACACTTTTTTAAAGTTTCCACTTTAACCATATAAGGCAAAACAGCCCTGCCCCTGGCAACCATGTTTTTCGACTGAATCAACATAGCTTGAAGAAATCTGATAAAGGGTCACTCAAGGAACATTTCTACAAAATTATTTGAAAATAGGTCTTACACTTTCGGAGGAGAAGATTTTTTAAGTTTCCACTATAGACGTATAAGGCAAAAAAGCCCCATCCCTGGTGGCCATGTTTTTTGACCAATCAACATGGCTTGAAGGAATCTGATAGAGAGTCACCCAAGGATTATTTCTACAAAATATTTGAAAGAGAAGATGTTGACGCACGACGGACAAAAGGCGATCACAATAACTCACCTTGAATTCATGCTCAGTTGAGCTAAAAATTGTAGGAATTTTGGTGAGGACATTGAGAGGATGCTTTTGTTAAGTTTCATTCCAATTGAGCAACTGGTTATAGATGAGAAGGTGTTGACAGACAACACACAACGGACGATGGACTAAGGACGATCACACTGACTCACCTTGAGCTAAACATTAAAATCCCCACAAACAAATGAGCCATATAATATGGTGTCCAGGAAATTGGGTTACATCAGTCATGATTTATTCTCCTTTATTTGAAGAACTATGTGTTATATAGTTTAACAGCATGTCATAAACTTTTAGAAACAACTAAATCTATAAATGATATGCCATTGGCTTTTGAAAGAACTGTTAATTTAATTTAATTTATACTTTTCTTGAGCATTTTCAAAGTGTCCTTCCCAACAAATGCATAGGAGGGCTTTTCGAAAACACCATAAACTATTTTTCTTTTTATTTAAAATCTGCAAACTTATATGTGTGAAATAATAATTTAACAAATTATTTGTAAATATAACTAAGATTTAATGAAGGACGTAAATACAATTTTGATTCTACTTAAAATCTTGGAAAGCGTCGTAACAAATGTGTCCACCCAGTTACATCACGTCTAAGGGTCCACCCAGTTACATCACGTCTAAGTGTCCACCCAGTTACATCACGTCTAAGTGTCCACCCAATTACATCACGTCTAAATGTCCACCCAGTTACATCACATCTAAATGTACACCCAGTTACATCATGTCTAAATAGCATTCAAACTCGAAACCTGGACCGATTACCATATTTTCATTGCATTCCAATCACGTGATCACTAGTTCTTTGTTAATGTCGTAAACTTCTGGGACAGATATATTTAATATGACGCAGTCAAAATATCATGCATGAAAATGGTGTCTTTTGTTACGTCCCATTATCTTGTCATAATTAACAAATGCCTCGTATTTTACCTAGGAGGAAACGTTATATTAGCTGTTCTTTTTGCGACATTAACTATCGCAACAATTTAGAACAGTTACAGACGTTTTACAACAAGAGTGCGTCAAAATGGCAGCATGAAAATGAAACTAGAAATGACATCTGAAACTAGAACTATCACTGAAGATGATAAATACCCCCTAAACAGCACCTTGACCTACACCATAACTTAATTAGTAAAAGGGCCATAACTCTGTAAATAAAATATGCAATTGTAACCCCTTTAGGATATGCACATCTCCTCTTGGTATAGAAGCTTCATGTAAAATTTTATTGAATTCCACCCAGTGGTTTGTAAGAAATAGGCCAGACAAAATACCCCCTAAACAGCACCTTGACCTACACCATAACTTAATTAGTAAAAGGGCCATAACTCTGTAAAATATCATGCAATTGTAACCCCTTTCGGATATGCACATCTCTTGGTATAGAAGCTTCATGTAAAATTTTATTGAATTCCACCCAGTGGTTTGTAAGAAATAGGCCGGACAAAATATGGCTTCCGACCGACCGACACACAGACTGCCAGACACAGCGACTCCTATATACCCCCTCTTCTTCGAAGGGGGTATAATTATATTACGTCCACCAAGCCAATTTAGGTCAACAATTAGGTTGCTTATAATGTTTCGCAATGCGTGGTTGCTTTTTATTTCTTTCTTTAAATTGTCCAGAGATGTTTGCGAACCTATTTAATTCACTACGAAGAATTTGTTATTCATATTTGACTGGGGAAAAAAATATTGCGATTTTTGCCTCCTTTGACTTGTAACATCTACTGTCCTGGAAAGCATATTCTACATCCATAATCACTGCGATTACGTAATAAATACATATGATTATTGCATGATTATTATATTTTCATTAAAATGGAGAATAATTTATACTGAACATGTTTATGCTTTTATGTGATTTGTTCTTATGTGTCCTGTCACACTTACATAAAGTCTTTTTGGTGTCTTCTTACACAATTGGTGTCCTGTTACATCATTTTGTGTTCTGTTCATCATCTAGTTGTATACTATTATATTTCACTAAATAAACCATTTTTATTTTAAAATAATTCCAAATGATTTGATTGATTGGGGTTTAACGCTGTTTTCAACAATTTCTCAGTTATATCACGGCGGCCAGTTCAACTACTCATGCATTTCCTGGTTTTCTCACACCAGTACTCCACACAACAATCTTCCCAAGCAACTGGCTGCTTTTCCACATAGACTTAGCCCATTGGTGGAAGACGAATGAAGCATGTCGCATTGACTTTTGTCAATCGTCGGAAAGAAAGTTGGCTGAGCCGGGATTCAAACTCACAACCCCTGGATTGACAGCCCGCGTCGCTACCGACTGAGCTATCGGGGTTTGGCTAATTCCAAATGAAGATGGTGAAATGTAAATCAGATCTCTAAAAATGTTTAACTAGGCAAGAGCTCAATAAAAATGATTTCTTATGTGGTGTCCTGTGTTACTAACAATACAACTTAAAACCCACACTACTATTTATTAAAAGCTGAAAACTATTTTGTCATTTAGAATATAACAGATTTAGATATTGTTCTAACCATATACAGCATTTAATTTGACAGTAGTCAAATATTTCAAAAGAGGACATCACAATCTTTGTGATGTAACAGAAAATCCGGACACCATATTATGGCTCTAATCTGAACAAGAGGCCCAAGAGGGCCAGTATCGCTCCACGGCCATAAGGCAAAAATCAAATCTCCAAACAGCCCTGCCCCCTGGTGGCCATGATTTTTACCAACCACCATAGCTTAAAGGAATCGTGTAGAGTGTCACCCAAGGAATGTTTCTTCAAAATTATTTGAAAATTGGCCCGACACTTTCGGAGGAGAGGATATTTAAAGTTTTCACTAAAGCCATATAAGGCAAAATAGCCCCACCCCCTGGAAGCCATATTTTTCAACCAATCAACATGGCTTGAAGGAATCTGATAGAGGGTCAGGTCAGCCTACGAACATTTCTACAAAATTATTTGAATATCAGCCAGACACTTTCGGAGAAGAAGATTTTTTAAGTTTTCTCTTTAGCCATATAAGGCAAAATAGCCCCGTCCTCTTGCGGCCATGTTTTTTTACCAATCAACATGGCTTGAAGGAATCTGATAGAGGGTCAGCCAAGGAACATCTCTACAAATTATTTGAAAATCGGCTGAACACTTCATTTTTTTTTAAGTTTTCACTATAGCTATATAAGGCAAAATAGCCCCGCCCCCTAGCGGCCATATTTTTCAACCAATCAGCATTTCTTGAAGGAATCTAATAAAGGGTCACCCAAGAAACATTTCTACAAAATTATTTGAAAATCGGCTGGATACTTTCGGAGGAGAAGATTTTTTCAGTTTTCACTATAGCCATATAGGCAAAATAGCCCCGCCCTCTGGCGGCCATGTTTTTTAACAATCAACATGGCTTGAAGGAATCTGATAGAGGGTCACCCAATCAACATTTCTACAAAATTATTTGAAAATCGGCTGAACACTTTCGGAGAAGAAGATTTTTTAAGTTTTCACTATAGCTATATAAGGCAAAATAGCCCCGCCCCCTGGCGGCCATGTTTTTCGCCCATTCAACATTTCTTGAAGAAATCTAATAAAGGGTCACCCAAGGAACATTTCTACAAAATTATTTGAAAATCGGCCTGACACTTTTGGAGAAGAAGATTTTTTAAGTTTTCACTATTTCTTTCTTTTGGTTGCCATGGAAACCAGAATTATGGATGGATAAAAAAAAAAGGAATTTAAGAGAGGACCTTGAAGAGGATGCTTCCTATGAAGTTTCAACCAAATTGGCCAAGTGGTTAGGGAGAAGAAGTTGTTTAAAGGAAAAAGTTAACGCACGCACGACGGACAATTCGCCATGACATAAGCTGCCAGTGGAGCTAAAAATCAAACAACACAATTACATGTGTGAAAATACCCCCAAACCAACACAATTTGACACTTGTACCCCACCACACCCATGTAACTTTAATACACAATTGTTCCTACAACTGCCCTACTAGGCCATACTTCCAGGAACAGCCCTAAGCAATAAAACTGTAAATAAACAGGAAACAAGCAAATTCAGAGAATCATGGTCCCCCGCCAGGGTCAAGGTCACAAAAATTGGTATTGATGGAAAGGGGTTGTCACAAGGAATACACATGTGAAATATGAAAGCAGTACCTATTACGGTTCAGAAGTAAACACGATATGCGCATCTACACTTGGTGGTGATCCTTCCTATGAAGTTTCATAAAATTCCAAAAAGCGGTTGCAGAGAAATAGCCCGGAAATGAATTTAGTCATACATAGGGGTAAAGGGCCATAACTCGTCAGGGTCAAGGTCACAAGGTCAAAAAAATTGGTATTGATGGAAAGGGGTTGTCACAAGGAATACACATGTGAAATATGAAAGCAGTACCTATTACGGTTCAGAAGTTATGACCAAGGTTAAAGTTTTTGTGACAGCGTGACTGACGGACTGACGGACGGACTGACGAATGAGAAATAATAGTCCCCAGCTTTCGCTAAAAGCGGGGGACAATAAACTTACTTCATGATTCTTGCCCTTTAACTTCATCTTCTCACCAAGTTTCTGTAAAATTGGAATACCTCTTTCACCAGTAAGCCTGAAATTCAATACACATACAATTTACACAAGATAGTTTCTGATCAAAAGTATTTAATCTTATCTAATAATTTATTCTATTCTAACCCTTTCCCACAAAAATACTATAAATATAAGGGCAATAATTGAACAGAGTTGTGGTACAAAGGAGAAACTGCTCATTATGAGTAATGTCCCCGTTCCCCACAATATGTTTATATGGTTGAGATGCCTCAAAATATGGATAATAGTTCTTTAATTTGGAATATTGGCCCAAGGAAATGGTATTATTTTGTTTTCATTCATCACAACTATAGAATGGTTTTGAATAGATATTAAATCTTTTCATTAAAAGTAAGTGATGAATATATGAGTGGTGCTCACGGTATTTTATAGATCAAGATCAGCCTACTCAAGTCAGAGTGGTTGTTAAGGTATTTTATAGATAAAGATCAGTCTACCCAAGCCAGAGTGGTTGTTAAGGTATTTTATAGATCAAGATCAGCCTACTCAAGTCAGCGTGGTTGTTAAGGTATTTTATAGATCAAGATCAGTCTACTCAACCCAGAGTGTTTGTTAAGATATTTTATAGATCAAGATCAGTATACTCAAGTCAGAGTGGTTGTTAAGGTATTTTATAGATCAAGATCAGTCTACTCAAGTCAGAGTGGTTAAGATATTTTATAGATCAAGATCAGCCTACTCAAGTCAGAGTGGTTGTTAAGGTATTTTATAGATCAAGATCAGTCTACTCAAGCCAGAGTGGTTGTTAAGGTATGTTATAGATCAAGATCAGTCTACTCAAGCCAGAATGGTTGTTCAAGTATGTTATAGATCAAGATCAGTCCACTCAAGTCAGAGTGGTTGTTACGGTATTTTATAGATCAAGATCAGTCTACTCAAGTCAGAGTGGTTGTTAAGGTATTTTATAGATCAAGATCAGTCTACTCAAGTCAGAGTGGTTGTTAAGGTATTTTATAGATCACAATCAGCCTACTGAAGTCAGAATGTTTGTTACGGTATTTTATAGATCAAGATCAGTCTACTCAAGTCAGAGTGGTTGTTAAGGTATTTTATAGATCAAGATCAGTCTACTCAAGTCAGAGTGGTTAAGGTATTTTATAGATCAAGATCAGTCTACTCAAGTCAGAGTGGTTGTTAACGTATTTTATAGATCAAGATCAGCCTACTCAAGTCAGAGTGGTTGTTAAGGTATTTTATAGATCAAGATCAGTCGACTCAAGTCAGAGTGGTTGTTAAAGTATGTTATAGATCAAGATCAGTCCACTCAAGTCAGAGTGGTTGTTAAGGTATTTTATAGATCAAGATCAGTCTACTCAAGTCAGAGTGGTTGTTAAAGTATGTTATAGATCAAGATCAGTCCACTCAAGTCAGAGTGGTTGTTAAGGTATGTTATAGATCAAGATCAGTCTACTCAAGCCAGAGTGGTTAAGGTATTTTATAGATCAAGATCAGCCTACTCAAGTCAGAGTGGTTGTCAAGGTATTCTATAAATCAACATCAGTTAAGATATTTCATAGATCAAGATCAGTCTACTCAAGTCAGAGTGGTTAAGGTATTTTATAGATCAAGATCAGTCTACACAAGCCAGAGTGGTTGTTAAGGTATGTTATAGATCAAGATCAGCCTACCCAAGCCAGAATGGTGCTTAGGGTATTTTATAAATCAAGATCAGCCTATTGAAGTCAGAGTGGTTGTTAAGGTATGTTATAGACCAAGATCAGCCTACTCAAGTCAGAATGGTTGTTAAGGCATGTTATAGATCAAGATCAGCCTACTCAAGTCAGTCTTATCTGGTCCAGCACGGTTTGCAAATCAGTAATAATTCCTTTCTAGAAATTCCATACAACCAGTATTCCCTTATTTCCCAAATGAAGATACATGTGCAACAGATGACTATGAATTTCTTCTTTTGCAAGAATGTTTTCAACTTTTTTCAATAATTATTCATCCATTGGTAGTTTTCCATAGTTTTGCCCAAATTTATTCCCAAGTCGTTTGCTGCAAATTTGTATGCGTAAAAGGATTAATTGAGATTTTATGAAAGAGACGACAGCCCTTTTTTACATGTGCAACAAGGATTAATTGAGATTTTATGAAAGAGACGACAGCCCTTTTTTACATGTGCAACAAGGATTAATTGAGATTTTATGAAAGAGACGACAGCCCTTTTTTACATGTGCAACAAGGATTAATTGAGATTTTATGAAAGAGACGACAGCCCTTTTTTACATGTGCAACAAGGATTAATTGAGATTTTATGAAAGAGACGACAGCCCTTTTTTACATGTGCAACAAGGATTAATTGAGATTTTATGAAAGAGACGACAGCCCTTTTTTACATGTGCAACAAGGATTAATTGAGATTTTATGAAAGAGCAGACAGCCCTTTTTTACATGTGCAACAAGGATTAATTGAGATTTTATGAAAGAGCAGACAGCCCTTTTTTACATGTGCAACAAGGATTAATTGAGATTTTATTAGATTTTATGGAAGAGGAGACGGCCCTTTTCTACAAGTTCCACAGTTTGGTTTTTCCTGGAACTTAGCTCATATTTACCTGTCAGCATCTAGTTTAGGTTGAGGCTTCCTCACAACTTTTTTAGCTGCTCCTTTTGAGAGGGCTTTCAAACGTTTGTTAACTTCTTCATTATCTGAAAAATAAGTGACACATGTGATCATCACACATTTAGAACCCTTAATCTGCAGTTGACTTTTGAAACATTATATTAAAGAATAAAATTGTCAGTCATTTCTTTTTTTTTACAGAATTGTCAGTCATTTCCTACTTTTATAGAATTGTCAGTCATTTCCTACTTTGATAGAATTGTCTCATTTTCTACTTTTATAGAATTGTCTGTCATTTTCTACTTTTATAGAATTGTCAGTCATTTCCTACTTTGATAGAATTGTCTGCTCTATCAACTTTACGAGAGACATGAAGCAGCCTTGATGAAGAATGATTCAATTTTTTTTCTAATGCTCTCTGTCCAATATGCCACAGTCTGTCCTGTGCTTGAACTATAAGAGTCAGCTAAATTGGCCTAACCAATTAGTCAATGCAACTATTAAGTTTCATCAGGTATTGGTTTCATATAGTATTATTTTGGTCTTTATGTAAAAGTAAGTTGTAGGACCAATATCATCATGTATGCCCAAATATGATCTTGACGATTTAAAGTGGCATAAAACCCAGCAGTCGCGTTGACTTTTGTCAATCGTCGGAAAGAAAGTTGGCCGATTCGAACTCACAACCCCTGGATTGACAGCCCGCTATCGACTTAACTACCGGGGCTCGGCTGGCTTGAAGGAATCTCAAAGAGGAACATTTCTACAAAATTATTTAAAAATCTGCCAGACACTTTGGGAGGAGACGATTTTTCAAGCTTTCACTATAACCATATACGGCAAAACAGCCCCCCCACCCCTAGTGGTCATGTTTTTTGACGAATCAACATGGCTTAAAGCAAGTTAAAGGAATCTAAAAGAGGGTCACTCGGGAAACATTTTTACAAAATTATTTAACAAGAGGCCCAAGCTATGTTCTACTGGGATGGTCATTTGGTCATTTTCAATCCAGAGCATGTATGTATGGTGAAGATCGGATAGTAAATGGAGGCTCTATTGTGTTCACAAGCTGTATTATAGCAATTTTGAAAATTTCAAGGGCCATAATCAAGTCATGCAAGGGCACATCTGGCTGGTTTTTCAAAAGGAACCGAGCTCTCATCAACATTTAACTACTATCTAAGTTTGGTGAAGATCGAATAGATGGAGGCTCTATTGTGTTCACAAGCTGAATTATAGCAATTTTGGCAAATACAAGGGCCATAATCCAGCCTTGCATGGGCGGATCTGGCTGGTTTGTGAAAGGAACCAAGCTCTCATTAATATTTAACTACTATCTAAGTTTGGTGAAGATCGAATAGTATATGGAGGCTCTATTGTGTTCACAAGCTGTATTATAGCAATTTTGGCAAATTCAAGGGCCATAATCCAGCCTTGCATGGGCGGATCTGGCTGGTTTGTGAAAGGAACCAAGCTCTCATTAATATTTAACTACTATCTAAGTTTGGTGAAGATCGAATAGTATATGGACACCACGCCACAGCATAGGCTCTCCTGGCCTTTGGCCAGTAGAGCTAAAAAATCAGCTAGACACATTCAGAAGGAATCTGAAAGAGAAGATTATTAAAGTTTCCACTATAACAAAAAGTCAAAACAGCACCGCCCCCTGGTGGCCATGTTTTTTTACCAATCTACACTGATTGAAGGAATCTGATCACCCAAGTAACATTTCTACAAACTGATTTGAAAATCGGCCGAATATTTTCGTCGAAGAACATTTTTTAAGTTTTCACGATAGCCATGTGAGGCAAAATAGCCCCGCTCTCAGTTGGACATGTTTTTCAAACAATCAACTTGGCTTGAAGGAATCTGATTGACAGTTCACCCAAGGAGCATTTCTACAAAATTATTTGAAAATCGGCCCAACGCTTTCAGGAGAAGATTTTTTAAGTTTTCACTATAGCCATATGAAGCAAAATAGACTTAAATATAAGGCCCTGGCAGCCTTGTTTTTCAACCAATCAATATGGCTTGAAGGAACCCAAGGAACATTTCGACAATATTGTTTGAAATTCAGCTAGATACTTTCGTCTGAGAAGAATTTTTTCAGTTTTCACTATAGACATTTAAGGCAAAAACAGCCCTGCAACATGTAGGCCATGTTTTCTGTTAATCAACATGACTTGAAGGAATCTGATCGAGGAACATTTTTACAAAATTATTTCAAAATCGGCCTTAGACTTTCGGAGGAGAACATTTTTAAAGTTTTCACTATAGCCGTTTAAGGCAAAAAAGCCTCACCCCTGGCTCCATAGTTTTCGAGCAATTAACATGGCTTGATGAATCAGAAAGAGGGTCACCCTAGTAACATTTCTACAAAATTATTTGAAAATCGGCCAGACACTTTCGTTCACTATAGCCACATAATGCAAAATAGCCCTGCTGCATGGCGGCCATATTTTTCAACCAATCATTATGTCTGGTAGGAGTCTGATAGAGGGTCATCCAAGGAACATTTCTACAAATTTATATGAAAATCGGCCATCCAGTTTAGGAGAAGAATTTTGACGTTTTTTCTTTTGGTTGCCATGGAAACCACAATTTTGCATTGATCAAAAAATGTTGAAGGAATTGAGAGGATGCTTCCTATGAAGTTTCAGCCCAATTGGCTGAGTGGTTAGGGAGGAGAAGACGTTTGAAGCAAAAAGTTGACAGACGAACGATGGACAATTCACCACGACATACGCCCGACTGGCATTCAGCCAGTGGTGCTAAAAACAAGAAAAAAAGAAATGACTAACACATAAATAAGATGAATGATTTCAACCCTTTCCCACATAATGAGCAATTTCTCCTTTTGCCATAATGTATTCATTTTTATTCAATAGTTTTTCTTTCAATTTTAGCGAGTTTCCATATCCTTGCCTGTATGTCTTTCGTAATTGTCAGATGGCATGCAGATTTGTTGTATGTGGGAAATTGTTAAAAATTCTTGCCAAGACAATTTGCTGTGCACAAACAACACAGAGTATGAGGGTGAAAAAAGGATTTAAGAACATAAAAGAAAAAAATAACCCTTTCCCTCATACGACAATTAGCAGCAGACAACTTTGAACACATTTTGCCAAAAGATAGAAAATATATAATTGAATGGATAACCTATTACTAAAAGTGGAAAACATTGTGACAAAAGGAGAAATGGCTCATCTTGAGCAATTTCTTCTTTTGTCACTTTTGTTTTCAAAAAGCTGTCTGCTGCAGAGGCATCTATATGAGGGAAAGGGTTAAGCTTATCTTAAGCTGTGAAAAGGGTTGATGCGAGTACCAGCATCTTCATTGTCTTCATTCTGTGTGTTTTGAGTAAGGTCAGGGAGAGCCCCTAGAGCTCCAATATCATCGTCCTCATCCATGTCTTCTCCAAATACATCATTCATCTCAAGGTCAATGGACTCCATTTCTACTGTTGAAATGAAAATGAAAATAAATTAATATTATTTTGTGAGCAAGAGGGCCTTGGATTGCTCACCTGAGATATACATTGTGATTTGGCAAGCCAACCAAAATTACCTTTTCAGGGCTCGAATTTAACACTCGCTTACTCCCAAAATGTAAGTGAAAATTTCATTATGCGAGTTCAGAATCTATCTACTAGCATTTTTTTGCGAGTGCAAATTTTGATTCGCAACGTTACAAAATCAGCATCGGATGTTTCTCTATCCGACGAGTCAATATCGTATTTTTAACATACGCGCACCTGCTAGACTGCGGTACTGTATTTTCGTATATTACACAGCGATAACTACATACCTTTACGACGCACAGTCTAAATTGTTTACATACGAACACATGTTTGACTGACGCACTGTTTTCTTTTTACTATGTTACTGCGTCAAATTCGTACAGCAGATGCATTGAAATTTGATAAACAAAGATGTCAAAACGCAAAATTACAAGTTTCTTCACGCCTTTAGAAGATACAAATCAGAATAAGAATGCACAACAAACAACTGTTACCGGTGTAAATACCCACAAACAAAAGAAAATCAATCAACCAGCAGTTAAAACTGCAAGGAAATGGGAGACTGAGCTCTGCATTAACTTGCGGCATGAAGTCGATGAGGATTGAAATTGATAAAACAATATACTGTTAAGATTCTCGCCCGGACGGACATCAACGGCATGTTGACACACCAATAACACCCTACACTTTCTATAAACTGTCTGTTACAATTATTAATTTTAACCGTCTGAGACGAAAAGGACTCGTCTGCTGTCTTCGTAAAAAATATTTTTGATTCGTACAAGACATAATCGTAATCGTATTCAAAGTCTAAGTGAATATTGCCAAGAAAATCATGTTATAAGTGTGAAATAAACACATTTTAAATTTTTACACTGTGGCACCAATTGTTTTGTGAAAAAAACATATGAAAGCAGCCATTAATAGCTTAGAAAACATTTTGCTGCTCATTCACCTTTCAATTCAAACCTAATAAGTAATGCTGCATGTGAATGTTCTTTCTCAGTCATGAAGAGAATTAAGGATGATTGGAGATTTTTGGGGGCTTCATAATTTCCAACCTGGTCTAGCAGTAAATAGATGGTGGATCAGTAGACAGCAGGCTTAGTTTAAACTTATTTATTTTAAATCGATAGCTTTAAGCTTATATTAATCACGCTCGATGTCTGCTTCCTGGATACTTAACCAGTACTCGCGCCGATTGTGTGGAAAAATCCCAAAGTCAGGACCCGCTCATCACGGGACTCGAACCAGGGACCTTTGATGTGAGAGGCCGACGCTCTACCTCTGCACCACTGTCTTCCACCCAATGTGCAGCCACATGATATGGGCCTCGTTAATTAACAACAACATGGAGACAATTTCACAAGTCAAAGACATATACTATTATAAAGGAGTTCTTAATAGTTTCTCATGTGTATTTAATTCTCAATTTATAATATGTAGTATATATGTAGCATATCACATTATGTTTAAATATATGAATATTTATAATTACATACATAAATATACATGGATGTCATTGTTTTATTAGTCATTCATGAAATTGCGAGTGAATGATAAATTTTGCGAGTTAAAATTTCAGCAACTCTCAAAAAATTGCAAGTGGCTAAAAAAGCTTTTTTTTTACCAATCAACATGGCTCGAAGTACTCTTACTTAGAATTTATTTATTTATTAATGTTTTACACGTTTTCAACATTATTTCAGTTATATCACAGCGCCTGTTCACTTATTCATGTTCCCTGAGTAAACAAACCAATACTAGGCTATGAAAACATTTCTACAAAATTATTTGGAAATCTTCCTGATAGTTATGGAGAAGAAGATTTTCATTAAAGCCATATATAAGGCGAAACAAAGCCACCCCCTTAGAGCCATGTTTTTAGACCAATCAAAATGGCTTGGAGGGAATCTAATAGAGGGTCACAAGGAACATTTCTACAAAATTATTTGAAAATATGTCTAACACTTTCGGAGGAGAAGATTTTTTCAAGTTTTTACTATCAACATAAAAGGTTAAATAGCCCCGCCCCTTGGCGGCCATTGTTTTCGACCAATTAACATGAACTGAATGAATCTGATAGAGGGTCATCCAAGGAACATTTCTACAAATTATTTAAAAATCGGCCTGACCCTTTCGGAGGTGAAGACTTTTTATGTTTTCACTATAGCCACACAAGGCAAAATAGCCCCATCCCCTGGTGGCCATGGTTTTTCAACTAATCATGGCTTGAACAGTTTTTGTAGAGGGTCACTAAAGGAACATTTTTACTAAATGATATTGGAATCTGACAAGTAGATTCATTTGAGAAGTTTTAAGTTTGGACATTTTGGCCCCTTTCTGATGCCGCAACATCCAAATATCTCCATGGAATTGGGTCCAGTGGAATGGTAAGGAGTTTTCATTTGTAGCTAAACATTCAATATACCCCTTTTGTGATGACACAAGGTTGCTATGATGTTGTAACCAATCATTATACCTTGAACAAATTAAGTTGACTGAGGATTACTGAAGTAAGATTTTTATTCAAGTTTTGTCATTTTGCCCCTTTTCTGATGCGGCCTGGCGGCCATGTTGTTTAACCAATCACTATGGCTTGAACAATTTTTGTAGAGGGTCACCCAAACAACATTTCTACTAAATTATATTTGAATCTGACAAGCAGATTCAGGGGAGAAGAATTTTATGGTTTGGACATTTTGCCCCATTTCTGATGCCGCAGCAAACAAAGTTTTACTTGGAATTTAAATCTTTAAACAATTTTGAAAGCGGACCACCAAAGGAACATTCCTGTGAAGTTTGGTTGGCATTGGTCCTGTGGTTTAGGAGAAAATTATGTTTAAAGCTGAAAGTTAAAGAAGGACGACCGTAGTGTTGGGCCGATGATCGATTATAATCGAAAGTTGATCGGTTATGCATCACATTGGCGATAATCGTTTGCATTTTACCACAATCGATTATCAATCGGTTCACCTTTTTTTCTTAATTTATGCTTGATTAATATTCGCTTCCACAAGGGAGAATACTCTCGCAGTCATGTTTGAAAACTCATGTTGGTGGGCTAGCATGTAAATACAACAACTTGAGATCGAAAAAAAGTGTGTTTTTTGCAATAAAATGATACAACCTAGTAAAGACAAAACATTAAGCCGGTATATTTTTTTTTATCAAACATAAATAATAAGAAGCATTGCGAACATTGAGGCTTGTTAAATACAATACTGTATGAACCAATTATATAATTGATGTCTAATCGAATGAGGCAAAGCGATTGTAATCGATATTAGAATCACATTCCTATTACAGAAACCTGGACAATGCCCTGCCCCACCCCAGAGTTCACACTCACATTACTACCTGCATGAACTTCTTCATCAAGAGATCTTAGCCAGCTATGGATAGGCCCTTTTATATCAAAACTGGTTAATTTACATAAATAGTTCTTCATGCGAGGGTGTTGATAAAAAAGTCGAGGATGATCACATCAGTTTTGTAACCCTCATCATTGAGTACTAACAGGTCCTGTAAAGTTATTAAAAGCCGTGTTTTGCATGAGAATCCAGATCTAAATCCATGGTTCAGGTCTGTGAGTTTCTTAACATTGATCTCAGTTTTAACCCTTTCGCACATACAACAAATCTGCAGCAGATGACTTTGAAAACATCTAGGCAAAAACAAGGAAAATCTTTATAAATGAAGACATAATTATTGAATAGAGATGAGAACATTGTGTCAAAAGGAGAAATAGCTTGTTTTGAGCGATTTCTTCTTCTGTGACAAAGTTTACAAAATTTGTCTGCTGCAGTCCTAATAAAGCATCTACATGAGGAAAAGGGTTAAGCATGTCTTCTAAAAATGTGCTCTGATCCGAAACTTTCAGGATAACTGTATTTCTGTTTACAACATGGAAATTTCTTCGTAATATTTACAACGGTGGATGGACGTTAACCAAACAAATACAGTCAAGTTACCCTTAACGGATTAGTAACGAAACAACGTAGTGCATAAAAGAAACGGTCAATGTTTCGGAACTTCTTTGTTTATAGTCCACAAGTAAAATAATTTTCCTTTAAATTGACAAACAGTTGTTTACCAGTTTGAGTTATTGATGCATTAACGGATCAATTGTAGCAATAGGGGATCACATGACTTTCTGATATCAGGGGGGGGTCATCTCAAGCAACATTTTAGCTGTCAAAACTTCTGCTGTTTATATATTGTACAAGTTATGTTTTATCTAACTGCAGATTTGTATTGATAGATTTCTGATTAAATCACTAGCATCTTAGGGAATGGCTAAATTGTCGAAAATAAAGTTTTGAGAAAACCCCTCAAACTCAGTATTGGAAACAAAGTGGCAATCCGCTAATGGTAACTTACCTAGCTATTCTATTATCGCTTCAGTGTAAACATGCAAAGACAAATGATAATGATTTGTTAAATTTCAATAAGTGTATGTATTTGTCTTTCATGAAATGTCAAAATAAATAACGAACATAATTAAGATTGCTAGCTGTTGCCGCGAAAAACAAATGTTCTCTTCAAAAACAAGGTAGAAATAACTGGGTCACGTAAACACTTGCAACAGACGTGCAGATATGATACGGATGAATTTGAAGTCCAACAAGCATCATCTTTATTGTGTATTTAAATAATATCATAAAGTACTTACTTTATACATAATAATTTTGTCTAATTAAGTTAGCGTGCCTTAAACATTAAAGTGACCCGCTATAGATTGGTTATGATCCGCTAAGGGTTACTTGACTGTATTTTTATGACGATAATGGTTCCTAGGCCGAAACATCCTACAAACGTTTACAACTAGTAATTGTCTAAAAAACCGTGGCGTAGAAAAAGTAAAAACCATTATGTTAAAGGAAGGCAGGAAGAAATAAAAAATTGGTTAATCTAAAATTGAACGAGGAAGGGTCTTTCCGTTCTTTCCAATCACTATCAGGGGTCGAAAAGTATTGATACCGATAGTTTTAACGCGTGATCTAACACACTGTTCTGTCTTAATAGGTCCACAAGTTTCAAAACAACTTAAAATCTGCTAAAACAATAAATAATTACATGATATGAATATTTACAAACCTCTAAAATTATTAATGAAATGACAGGAAACACACAAATTTCGCGGGAAAAACAACAAGCCCAAAACGATGCGATTGTAACGGACCGGTAAACACACCTTCTCGTGAAAAATACGCACGAAAACGCGATTTCGTCCCACTCCGCATTTATTAGGGTTTTGCAAAAAAAACACCAAATATCACTTCCTATCAGTAGATTGAACAAAAGATGATTGTAACTAGCACAGGAGTAGATAGAAAAGGCTACATGCAACTCAGACATGTAGAACCTACATACAATCTTGATCTGGTCCATAGTAATCGTAAATATATGAGCCCGTCCGTGCGAAAAGGTTCAAGTTGTATTGTGTGAACAGTGTAGATCCAGGACAACCTCTGCATGTACATAGTTTGATCAAGATATACACTGTTCGCATAAAAGGCCTACTAAAAAAACAACTTGTTCAACGTTTATAGATTGTACTGAAATTACAACGTGTACATCTTTGCACGAACAGGCTCGCATAACTCTGTATGTTCATCCTACTTGGAAAAAAACGACAGGCGTCTGAATTTTCATTTGAGAACATTTGGAAAATATCTAAACCGTGATAAGCTACTACAAAATAATATCGCTATATAGTTCATATACAATAATAATAATGACGGTATTATTTTCGTTCAAGAGAACATTTGGAAAATCCCACACAGGACCGTGTTACTATAAATCGTGTCTCTCTATAAAGTTCATATTCTATAGTAATATTATAATTATAATACCATATAGAGAGGCTATTTATAGTAACTAGTTCTTGTGTTCATGTTTTGTATAAGTGTTTGGGTTTATCGAAATGTTCTAAAACGAAAACTCAAACGTCAATATTATTATTATATGTGAACCATATAGAGATACTATTGTAGTAGCTTCTCATGGTCTTTCGTGATGTTCTTTCACAAATTCAGACGCCTATGAAATAATCTACTTTCGCAAGTTGACGTAAATTTTTCGGGAACAATTAAAATTGCGGGAAAGGGTGTGTAGCATGACGTCACATAAAGCAATCATATCCCCGTAAAAATCGTTTATTCGACACCGGTTTTATAACGTATGAATGGCTAAAAGGCAAACAACTAACTTAGAACACCGACACAGGTATTTGTTTATGTTTATGATATATGTATATTGATAATTGGTTAATGATAATCAAAAATTTCAAACACATTCAGAATTTAGGAATTAAAAGTAAAATTTCACACTTTCTCATTATATCTCGATTAGTATAATTATATATACATTTTTGTATTATGTTTTCACTTACTTCTTAAAGTTTCTTTTACATATTTTTAGATCGAGATACAACCTCCTTTATCCCTTGTTTTATTTTTGTTTTTCAGAAAAAGATAAAACAAAAACAATACGATGCATTTAGCGAACATACAACCACCATCTTACGCCCAAGCGACACAAAATGGACTGCGCAATACATATAATACACAATACAGTGCTCCAATGAATCGACCGAATAACTTTTCATCACCACTACAGCAACCGCTTGGTCAGCCCACATTTAACCCGACGAACATCGGTACGCCTCAAATACCAGTTGCCACAGTGGGTCAACAAGTACGTTCCTCTTGATTTTAATATTCTGAGTAATGTTTTAAATCTTAGGCCTGAAATATATATTTTTTTTCATTTAACATTTCTAAAACATTTGATCCGGAGCGTATTCAGATTGCACTTACACGTCGAGCTCTCGGATATTTTTTAACAGATGCAAACAATCAAATTACAGCAGCGTATTCAGATTGTCCTAACACACCGAATACTCGGGCGCGCGTTCATAGCCAAATCAATCTCGGCTTTTAACTAGCACATGGCTGAGTGCTCAGTGTTTAAATGTAATCTGAATATGCGCCAATGTTTTTTTTTTTTTTTTTTTTTTTTTTTTTTTTTTCACCTTTTTAACGCAATTTTATTTATTTTTATTACAACACTTTGCGTAATAACATAGGAACACTCTTTCCTGATTGAACATCCTTCTTCCTCTATCAGCCTATTATCTCTATATTGTCGGTCCCGAAATCATCAGATCTGTTAAAAAATAGGCATGACATAAACTCTTTCCCACCTGATAGACGCATTTTGACGCATCTGCAGCAGACAACTTTTGAAAACATTGTGACAAAAGGAGAAATTGCTCAAAACGAGCAATTTCTCCTTTTGACACAAAGTTGTCAACATCTTTCAGTAATTATACCTACAATAATATAGATTTTCCATATTTTGAGTAGATATTTTTAAAAGTCGTCTCCAGCAGATTTGTTGTAGGTGGGAAAGGGTTAATGGAATTTATGATATTTCTTTTTTTTTTTTTTTTTTTTTTTCCAACTGTCACTTGACAGCCCGTTTATTTATTTTTTTCATACATTTTTTTTTTTACATCGGTAACACAACTTACAGCAACTGTAAACAAAATTTTAAAGAAAGAGAAAATACAGGATATTGTAATATATACGCCAATGTTACCGAACACTGTCGTCGCTCGGTTAAGTGCTAGATCTTACACTAATTTCAACAACGTAAGCTTTTGTGAGGGTTTTACTAATGCAAGTCAGAATCCGTTGATTGGATTCCGTCATTTCATCGTTGTATTTGCTACTGTTATAATTACGTATGTCAAATCACATAACGTGTGTTTTCTGGCTTTCTAGCACCATAACTTCACACATTCTTTCCAGACAATTGACTACCTTCCAAAATTGACTATTTATCCCAGGTGTGTAACGAAGTTAGCCACAATGGCATTTGTCAATGATCAGAGAAAAAGTGAATGACAGAGCCGGATTTGAACCAAAACCCCAGGAATTGATACCGTAAGCGACAGAGCTATTGGTCATTATCACAAAGGATATTCTGATCGCTTTTGATACTCTAGATGTTCGCTTTTTTCAACAATGACATACAGAAGCCTTTCTCTTGGCGATGTCCAATTATATAGTACTCGTTTTATCAGTCGACGAACATTGCTAGGTGTTTTATGACACTACATTGCGCAATGGTTATGTGGTCCTCTAGCGAAAGGTCTTTATAGTCTGGAGTTTTGACAGCCCGTATCACTTAACTTTACAGATTTCTTGGTTATCCCGCCCGGAGAATATGGAGTTACAGCGTCTGGTTATCATGTCGATTGTGTGTTTCTTCCCTCTTGGTATATGTGCATGGTACGAGTTTAAACATGTGAGTAACTTAACCTTCATCCTACCATTCGATACTTAAAACAACATTGGTTTAGTTAATACGAGGTGTTTCCGAATGTTTAGTGTGATGTAAGTTACACTGATACTGAAATAAGTTATTTTTTTATTAATCTTTTAAGCGCAATGCGAACCCACATAGGGTTAAAACACGTCGAAACGTCCTAATGCTTTATTACATTTCTCACTGGAATCGAACCCGACCTCGCTAGATACTTGTGGGAATCTATCTATTTTTATGTGTGTGTATATAATTTACAGGCGAAAGAGGCATATGAACATGATTCTACGTCCGAGGCAGAAAGACACGTAGGAAACACGAAGAGATTTGCTTACATAGCGGTGGCGATCGGGCTTATTGTGTGCTTCATACTCGTCGTCAACCCATTCCGAATATATCAACAGACAGCTTTATATGATCATAATGATATTTCACAAAGTGGCATGTAGTTTAATCGAACCGAAAATATACTTTGAACGCGTATACTTGAAAACATTTCTCGGACCGCTTCAGTCGAAACTAGGGCGATACAATTCATTTAGTGAATACCAATCTTATTGGCGAGTACTACGTTTATACATGAGTCGTGAACACACGTGGCGAGTACTCCGCTTACACATGTATCGTGAACACACGTGGCGTGCATTCCGCTTACACATGAGTCGTGAACACATGTGGCGTGCACTCCGATTACACATGAGTCGTGAACACACGTGGTGCGCACTCCGCTAACACATGTGTCGTGAATACACGTGGCGTGCACTCCGCTAACACATGTGTCGTGAATACACGTGGAGTGCACTCCGCTTTCACCTGGTTTGTGAACACACGTGGCGTGCACTACGCTTACACATGAGTCGTGAATATACGTGGCGTGCACTCCGCTTACACATGTGTCGTGAACACCCGTGGAGTGCACTCCGCTTATACATGAGTCGTGAACACACGTGGTGTGCACTTCGCTTATACATGAGTCGTGAACATACGTGGAGAGCACTCCGCTTATACATGAGTCGTGAACACACGTGGCGTGCACTCCGCTTACACATGAGTTGTGAACACACGTGGCGTGCAATCCGCTTCCACATGAGTCGTGAATATACGTGGCGTGCACTCCGCTTACACATGCGTCGTGAATATACGTGGCGAGCACTCCGCTTATACATGAGTTGTGAACACACGTGGCGTGCAATCCGCTTCCACATGAGTCGTGAATATACGTGGCGTGCACTCCGCTTACACATGCGTCGGGAATATACGTGGCGTGCACTCGAATTACACATGGTCGTGAACACAAGTTGCGTGCACTCCGCTAACACATGAGTCTTGAATACACATGCCGTGCACTCCACTTACATATGCTTCGTGAACACACGTGGAGTGCACTCCGCTTACACATGAGTCGTGAATATACGTGGCGTGCACTCCGCTTACACATGCTTCAAAAATATACGTGGCATGCACTCCTCTTACACATGAGTCGTGAACTCCGCTTACACATGAGTCGTGAATATACGTGGTGTGCACTCCGCTTACACATGAGTCGTGAACACACGTAGCATGCACTCCGCTTACACATGAGTCGTGAACTCCGCTTACACATGAGTCGTGCACTCCGCTTACACATGAGTCGTGAACACACGTAGCGTTCACTACGCTTACACATGAGTCGTGAATATACGTGGCGTGCACTCCGCTTATACATGAGTCGTGAACACACGTGGCGTGCACTCCGCGTACACATGGGTCGTGAATATACGTGGCGTGCACTCCGCTTATACATGAGTCGTGAACACACGTGGCGTGCACTCCGCTAACACATGAGTCGTGAATATACGTGGCGTGCACTCCGCTAACACATGAGTCGCGAATATACGTGGCGTGCACTCCGCTTACACATGCGTCGTGAACACATGAGGCGAGTACTCCGCTTAGACATGAGTCGTGAATATACGTGGCGTGCACTCCGCTTATATATGCGTCGAGAACACAAGTGGCGTGCACTCCGCTAACACATCTGTCGTGAATACACGTGACGTGCACTCCGCTTACACCTGGTTTGTGAACACATGTGGCGTGCACTACGCTTACACATGAGTCGTGAATATACGTAGCGTGCACTCCGCTTACACATGTTTTGTGAATACACGTGGTGTGCACTCCGCTTACACATGCGTCATAAATATACGTGACGTGCACTCCTCTTACACATGAGTCGTGAACACACGTAGCGTTCACTACGCTTACACATGAGTCGTGAATATACGTGGCGTGCACTCCGCTTATACATGAGTCGTGAACACACGTGGCGTGCACTCCGCGTACACATGAGTCGTGAATATACGTGGCGTGCACTCCGCTTATACATGAGTCGTGAACACACGTGGCGTGCACTCCGCTAACACATGAGTCGTGAATATACGTGGCGTGCACTCCGCTAACACATGAGTCGCGAATATACGTGGCGTGCACTCTGCTTACACATGTGTCGTGAACACATGAGGCGAGTACTCCGCTTAGACATGAGTCGTGAATATACGTGGCGTGCACTCCGCTTATATATGCGTCGAGAACACAAGTGGTGTGCACTCCGCTAACACATCTGTCGTGAATACACGTGACGTGCACTCCGCTTACACCTGGTTTGTGAACACACGTGGCGTGCACTACGCTTACACATGAGTCGTGAATATACGTAGCGTGCACTCCGCTTACACATGTTTTGTGAATACACGTGGTGTGCACTCCGCTTACACATGCGTAATAAATATACGTGACGTGCACTCCTCTTACACATGAGTCGGGAATATACGTGGCGTGCACTCCGCTTACACATGAGTCGTGATTACACGTGGCGTGCACTCCGCTAACACATGTGTCGTGAATACACGTGGCGTGCACTCCGCTTACACCTGGTTTGTGAACACACGTGGCGTGCACTACGCTTACACATGAGTCGTGAATATACGTGGCGTGCACTCCGCTTACACATGTGTCGTGAACACCCGTGGAGTGCACTCCGCTTATACATGAGTCGTGAACACACATGGTGTGCACTTCGCTTATACATGAGTCGTGAACATACGTGGAGTGCACTCCGCTTATACATGAGTCGTGAACACACGTGGCGTGCACTCCGCTTACACATGAGTTGTGAACACACGTGGCGTGCAATCCGCTTCCACATGAGTCATGAATATACGTGGCGTGCACTCCCCTTATACATGAGTCGTGAATATAATCGGCGTGCACTCCGCTTATACATGAGTCGTGAATATACGTGGCGTGCACTCCGCTTATACATGAGTCGTGAATATACGTGGCGTGCACTCCGCTTACACATGCGTCGGGAATATACGTGGCGTGCACTCGAATTACACATGGTCGTGAACACAAGTTAAGTGCACTCCGCTAACACATGAGTCTTGAATACACATGCCGTGCACTCCACTTACATATGCGTCGTGAACACACGTGGAGTGCACTCCGCTTACACATGAGTCGTGAATATACGTGGCGTGCACTCCGCTTACACATGCTTCAAAAATATACGTGGCATGCACTCCTCTTACACATGAGTCGTGAACTCCGCTTACACATGAGTCGTGAACACACGTAGCGTTCACTACGCTTACACATGAGTCGTGAACACACGTAGCGTTCACTACGCTTACACATGAGTCGTGAATATACGTGGCATGCACTCCGCTTACACATGAGTCGTGAACACACGTAGCATGCACTCCGCTTACACATGAGTCGTGAACACACGTACGCTTACACATGGGTCGTGAATATACGTGGCGTGCACTCCGCTTATACATGAGTCGTGAACACACGTGGCGTGCACTCCGCGTACACATGAGTCGTGAATATACGTGGCGTGCACTCCGCTTATACATGAGTCGTGAACACACGTGGCGTGCACTCCGCTAACACATGAGTCGTGAATATACGTTGCGTGCACTCCGCTAACACATGAGTCGCGAATATACGTGGCGTGCACTCCGCTTACACATGCGTCGTGAACACATGAGGCGAGTACTCCGCTTACACATGTGTCGTGAATATACATGGCGTGCACTCCGCTAACACATGAGTCGCGAATATACGTGGCGTGCACTCCGCTTACACATGCGTCGTGAACACATGAGGCGAGTACTCCGCTTACACATGTGTCGTGAATATACGTGGCGAGTACTCCGCTTACACATGCGTCGTGAATATAAGTGGCGTGCACTATCTCATCTAATTTACACATGCATGCTATCTCATCTAATGCATTGGACATTTGTTAAATCGTCATATTAATATGTTTACGGCGATGTAAAATAACTTTATATGCGGCCGAATAAATAAATAAATTTAAACTTGAAACTTGTTCGGCCATTTTATAACTTCCTTGACATATAGTAATTAAGGCAGCAGAAAGACAATATTCCTATTTACGAGTGGTACGAATCACTCGTTCAAGTATCCATGGTGAATTAGTAGTATAGCAAGATGATGTACCCATTTACGAGTGGTGCGAATCACTCGTTCAAGTATCCATGGTGAATTAGTATTACAGCAAGATGATATTCCTATTTACGAGTGGTGCGAATACCTCGTTCAAGTATCCATGGTGAATTAGTATTACAGAAAGATGATCTTTCTATTTACGAGTGGTGCGAATCACTCGTTCAAGTATCCATGGTGAATTGGTATTACAGCAAGATGATCTACCCATTTACAGGTGGTGCGAATCACTCGTTCAAGTATCCATGGTGACTTAGTATTATAGCAAGATGATCTACCCATTTACGAGTGGTGCGAATCACTCGTTCAAGTATCCATGGTGATATAGTATTACAGCAAGATAATCTACCTATTTAAGAGTGGTGCGAATCACTCGTTCAAGTATCAATGGTGAATTAGTATTACAGAAAGATGATCTTCCTATTTACGAGTGGTGCGAATCACTCGTTCAAGTATCCATGGTGAATTAGTATTACAGCAAGATGATATTCCTATTTACGAGTGGTGCGAATCACTCGTTTAATTATCCATGGTGAATTAGTATTACAGCAAGATGATCTACCTATTTATGAGTGGTGCGAATCACTCGTTCAAGTATCCATGGTGAATTAGTATTACAGCTAGATGATTTTCCTATCTACGAGTGGTGCGAATCACTCGTTCAAGTATCCATGGTGAATTAGTATTACAGCAAGATGATCTACCTATTTACGAGTGGTGCGAATCACTCGTTCAAGTATCCATGGTGAATTAGTATTACAGCAAGATGATTTTCCTATCTACGAGTGGTGCGAATCACTCATTCAAGTATCCATGGTGAATTAGTATAACAGCAAGATGATCTACCTATTGACGAGTGGTGCGAATCCCTCGTTCAAATATCCATGGTGAATTAGTATTACAACAAGATGATCTACCTATTTACGAGTGGTGCGAATCACTCGTTCAAGTATCCATGGTGAATTAGTATTACAGTAAGATGATCTACCTATTTACTAGTGGTGCGAATCACTCGTTCAAGTATCCATGGTGAATTAGTATTACAGCAAGATGATCTACCTATTTATGAGTGGTGCGAATCACTCGTTCAAGTATCCATGGTGAATTAGTATTACAGCAAGATGATCTACCTATTTACGAGTGGTGCGAATCACTCGTTCAATTATCCATGGTGAATTAGTATTACAGAAAGATGATCTTCCTATTTACGAGTGGTGCGAATCAC
The DNA here is from genome assembly GCA_031761405.1 of Serripes groenlandicus. Classification (NCBI taxonomy): domain Eukaryota; kingdom Metazoa; phylum Mollusca; class Bivalvia; order Cardiida; family Cardiidae; genus Serripes; species Serripes groenlandicus. Next base: position 148,722,447 of record JASEVX010000002.1, read on the forward strand.
TCGTTCAGTTATCCATGGTGAATTAGTATTACAGCAAGATGATCTACCTATTTACGAGTGGTGCGAATCACTCGTTCAAGTATCCATGGTGAATTAGTATTACAGCAAGATGATCTACCTATTTATGAGTGGTGCGAATCACTCGTTCAAGTATCCATGGTGAATTAGTATTACAGCAAGATGATCTACCTATTTACTAGTGGTGCGAATCACTCGTTCAAGTATCCATGGTGAATTAGTATTACAGCAAGATTATCTACCTATTTATGAGTGGTGCGAATCACTCGTTCAAGTATCCATGGTGAATTAGTATTACAGCAAGATGATCTACCTATTTATGAGTGGTGCGAATCACTCGTTCAAGTATCCATGGTGAATTAGTATTACAGCAACATGATCTACCTATTTACGAGTGGTGCGAATCACTCGTTCAAGTATCCATGGTGAATTAGTATTACAGCAAGATGATCTACCTATTTATGAGTGGTGCGAATCACTCGTTCAAGTATCCATGGTGAATTAGTATTACAGCAAGATGATCTACCTATTTACGAGTGGTGCGAATCACTCGTTCAAATATCCATGGTGAATAAGTATTACAGCAAGATGATCTACCTATTTATGAGTGGTGCGAATCACTCGTTCAAGTATCCATGGTGAATAAGTATTACAGCAAGATGATTTTCCTATCTACGAGTAGTGCGAATCACTCGTTCAAGTATCCATGGTGAATTAGTATTACAGCAAGATGATCTACCTATTTACTAGTGGTGCGAATCACTCGTTCAAGTATCCATGGTGAATTAGTATTACAGCAAGATGATCTACCTATTTATGAGTGGTGCGAATCACTCGTTCAAGTATCCATGGTGAATTAGTATTACAGCAAGATGATCTACCTATTTATGAGTGGTGCGAATCACTCGTTCAAGTATCCATGGTGAATTAGTATTACAGCAAGATGATCTACCTATTTACGAGTGGTGCGAATCACTCGTTCAAATATCCATGGTGAATTAGTATTACAGCAAGATGATCTACCTATTTATGAGTGGTGCGAATCACTCGTTCAAGTATCCATGGTGAATAAGTATTACAGCAAGATGATTTTCCTATCTACGAGTGGTGCGAATCACTCGTTCAAGTATCCATGGTGAATTAGTATTACAGCAAGATGATCTACCTATTTACGAGTGGTGCGAATCACTCGTTCAAGTATCCATGGTGAATTAGTATTACAGCAAGATGATTTTCCTATCTACGAGTGGTGCGAATCACTCATTCAAGTATCCATGGTGAATTATTATTACAGCAAGATGATCTACCTATTGACGAGTGGTGCGAATCCCTCGTTCAAATATCCATGGTGAATTAGTATTACAACAAGATGATCTACCTATTTACGAGTGGTGCGAATCACTCGTTCAAGTATCCATGGTGAATTAGTATTACAGCAAGATGATCTACCTATTTATGAGTGGTGCGAATCACTCGTTCAAGTATCCATGGTGAATTAGTATTACAGCAAGATGATCTACCTATTTACGAGTGGTGCGAATCACTCGTTCAAGTATCCATGGTGAATTAGTATTACAGCCCGATGATCTACCTATTTACGAGTGGAGCGAATCACTCGTTCAATTATCCATGGTGATTTAGTATTACAGTAAGATGATCTACCTATTTATGAGTGGTGCGAATCACTCGTTCAAGTATCCATGGTGAATTAGTATTACAGCAAGATGATCTACCTATTTACGAGTGGTGCGAATCACTCGTTCAAATATCCATGGTGAATTAGTATTACAGCAAGATGATCTACCTATTTATGAGTGGTGCGAATCACTCGTTCAAGTATCCATGGTGAATTAGTATTACAGCAAGATGATTTTCGTATCTACGAGTGGTGCGAATCACTCGTTCAAGTATCCATGGTGAATTAGTATTACAGCAAGATGATCTACCTATTTACGAGTGGTGCGAATCACTCGTTCAAGTATCCATGGTGAATTAGTATTACAGCAAGATGATTTTCCTATCTACGAGTGGTGCGAATCACTCATTCAAGTATCCATGGTGAATTAGTATTACAGCAAGATGATCTACCTATTTATGAATGGTGCGAATCATGCGTACATAATTTGATCAAGATATACACTGTTCGCATAAAAGACCTACTAAACAAAACTTTTTCAACGTTTGTAGATTAATTTGTACTGAAATTACAACGTGTACATCTTTGCACGAACATGCTCGCATAACTCCCTATGTTCATTCTACTTGGAAAAAAGCGACAGGCGCCTGAATTTTCATTTGAGAACATTTGGATGAAATCTACACCGTGGTAACCTACTACAAAATAATATCGCTAATATAGTTCATATACAATACAACTAATGACGGTATTATTTTCGTTTGAGAAAAATTGGAAAATCCCACAAAGGACAGTGTTACTATACATTGTCTCTCTATAAATTTCATATCCTATAACAATAATATAAATTAAAATACCACATAGAGAGGCTATTTATAGTAACACTTTATATCATTAAAACGCTTTAATAATCGAATTTGGTTACTTGGTGTTTATCAAGATTAGAAAAATACAACAGAAATATTTTTCTAATCTTGATAAAGACCAAGTGGTCGAAAATTCGATTATTTAAGAGTTTTAATGATATAAAGTGTTTTACTGACGTTCTTCCCTTTGGAAGACATATACAAAGTTAATAGTAACACATTCTTGTGTTTTATAATAATTGTATTGTGTGGGTTTATCGAAATGTTCTAAAACTCAAACTCAAACGTCAATATTATTATAATATGTGAATAATATAGAGATACTATTGTAGTAGCTTCTCATTGTCTTTCGTGATGTTCTTTCACAAATTCAGACTCCTATGAAAGGATCTACTTTCGCAAGTTGACGTAAATTGTGCGGGAACAATTAAAATCTCTTCGAACATATTGCGGGAAAGGCTGTGTAGCATGACGTCACATAAAGAAATCACATACTCGTAAACATCGTTTATTTTACACCGGTTTGATTACGTATGAATGGCTAAAAGGCAAACAACTAACTTAGAACACCATCACAGGTATTTGTTTATGTTTATGATATCTAAGCCTTGGTTAATCATGATATATACATTCAGAATTTAGGCATAAAAAGTAAAATTTCACACTTTCTCATTAGATCTCGAACAGTATAATTATATACACTTTTTTGTTATGTTTTCCCTTACTTCTTTAAGTTTCTTTTTCATATTTTTAGATCGAGATACAACCTCCTTTATCTTTTGTGTTATATTTGTTTTTCAGGAAAAGATAAAACAAAAACAATACGATGTTTTCAGCAAACATACAACCACCATCTTACACCCAAGCGACACAAAATGGACTGCGCAATACATATAATACACAATACAGTGCTCCAATGACTCAACCGAATAACATTTCATCACCACCACAGCACCCGCTTGGCCAGCCCACATTTAACCCGACGTCTCAAATACCAGCGGCCACAGTGGGACAACAAGTATGTTCCTCTTGGTTTTAAATCTTGGGCCTGGAATTTCGTTTTTTTTTTTACATTTAACATTTTTAAAAAAAATGATCCAGAGCGTATTGCAGATTGTCCTTACACGTCGAGCTCTCGGATATTTTCTAACAGATGCAACTAATCAAATTACAGCAGTGTCTTCAGATAATCATAACACATCGAGCTCTCGGACATTTTCTAACAGATGCAACCAATCAAATTACAGCAGTGTATTCAGATTATCATTACACATCGAGCTCTCGGACATTTTCTAACAGATGCAACCAATCAAATTACAGCAGCGTATTCATATTGTCCTATATGTCTTTCTGCCTCGGACGCACTAGCCGAATCAATCTCGGCTTTTAACTAGCACATGGCCGAGTGCTCAGTGTTTAAACGTAATCTGAATACGGGCCAATTTTACCGAACACTGTCGTTGCTCGGTTAAGTGCTATGTCAAATCACATAACGTGTGTTTTCTCGCTTTCTAGCATCAATACTTCACACATTCCTTCCAGACAATTGACTACCTTCCAAACATAGACTATTTAGCCCAGGTGTGTAATACGAATGAAGTTAGCCACAATGGCATTTGTCAATCATCAGAGAAAAGGTGAATTGAACCAAAAGCCCTGGAATTGATACCGTAAGCGACAGAGCTATTGGTCATTAACACAAAGGATATTCTGATCGCTTTTGATAATCTAGATATTCGCCTTTTCAACAATGACATACAATAGCCTTTCTCCAATTATATAGTACTCGTTTTTATGACACTACATTACGTTATGGTTATGTGGTACTCTAGCGAACGATCTTTAATAGTCTGGAGTTTTGACAGCCCGTATCACTTAACTTTACAGATTGCTGGGTTATCCCGCCCGGAGAATATGGAGTTACAGCGTATGGTTATCATGTCGATTGTGTGTTTCTTCCCTCTTGGTATATGTGCGTGGTACGAGTTTAAACATGTGAGTAACTTAACCTTCATCCTGCCATTCGATACTTAAAACAACATTGGTTTAGTTAATACGAGGTGTTTCCGAATGTTTAGCGTGATGTAAGTTTCATCGATACTGATATACGTTTTTTTAATATATATATAGGTGCTCTACCTATTTACGAAAAAACGCAATATAATTATAAACAATAATTAAAGAGCATACTTTGGCCATAAAAAAAGGATTTATAAGTAATTGACTAGACAATAATAATGTTAATGTCATGTTTCTTGCATTATCAAAACATATTTGGAATTCGTATTGCTGTCGTCTATTATTACGAACAGAAAATAATAAAGTAAAGACTTTCAGAAAATCAACGAATATATTTATAATGAACGAGGTTAAAACATGAGGGCCAAGATGATCCTTAATCGATCACCTGCATTATGGTAAAGATGCAAATAGATCAGCCCTTTTCTGATGCCACCTGGCGACTGCCTTTTTCAACCATTCAATATGACTGGAACAAATTATGAAAGGGGGCACATTTCTGCTAAACCCTTTCCCTATTAGAGACGGTTTCTGAGGCTTATGCAACAGACGATTTAGGAAAAGATTGTCGCCACAAGAACAATTGCTCCTTATGAGAAAGTTATCCTTTTGCCACAATGTTTGATAAATAATTATACTTTGAATGAGTGAGTCAATAGCTCATGTATAGGAATTTGGGGTCTTTCATGATGATACCCCTTTTTTGCGGGAAACGACGTCGCTCCATTGACGTTACGCCAAGATGAAGTGTAACGGAAATGACGTCCTTCTTTGGCTACGATACAGTCAAAATTTAGTTTCGGGCGTAGAAGGCTAATGCTGTCGTTTTTTTGACGAACGGGAAAACATATTTCTTACAGATTTCCATTTATTTTTAAGTTTTCGTACAAATGTTAATTCCCACATAACACAGCACTTTAATGATCTTAAATATCGATTTTTAAAAAAAATGATTAAAAAGACGACAATAATTTTCAATCCGTGTTTTTCTGCTCATATTATACGTACCCAAAATACCGATTTAAAAAATAATATATTAAAAAGCCGACAATAATTTTCAATCTGTGTTACGTCTGCTTTTTATACATATCCAAAATGGCGGCCCCCATGAATTTTTCCAGTTTCATTTCAGAAAGCTTCATGGGTTATTGAAAAAAAGAAAAAGAAAAAAAAAAATCTCACACCTGTTACCTATAAGCGAAAAAAACCATTTATGTGTTTTTTTCGTATTAATCTTTTATGCGCAATGCACCACGAACCAAGATAGGGTTAAAACACGTCGAAACGTCCTAATGATTTATTACATTGCTCACTGGATTCGAACCTGATACCGCTAGATACTTGTGGGAATCTTTCTATTTCTATGTTTGTGTATATAATTTACAGGCGAAAGAGTCATATGAACATGAGTCTACGTCTGAGGCAGAAAGACACATAGGAAACACGAAGAGATTTGCTTACATAGCGGTGGCGATCGGGCTAATTGCGTCGCTGTTCATCATAATCGTCGTCAACCCGTTCCGATTATATCAACAGGCAGCTTTATATGATCATGATGATGCGTGATTATCGATACAGATCTTCTGATATAAAACGGTTAATTCATATATAAGTATTTTTCTGGGTTTAACAGAGATTTAAAATGTTTATAAGTGTCACATCGAGGTGAGTTTCTAACATTTTCAAACCAGTTCCGTGTTTTACAATCAATCAATCTTTGCTTAAAGCACAGTAAAAAGGCCTTAATATTTCCAACTTTTTGACTTAACCAAACAAAGCTAAAACCGTATAGGTACAATACATGTTTTACAGATGTTGCCCAATTGTTTCTCCCAATGTCATCATGGCTTTTCAGCATTAAATAGCAGTTTCTCTTTCATTAGACAAACATAGTAGTTTGCACCAGTACTTAATACATTTTACATGATGATCAATACATAAAGGAAGTCTACCGCATTATCCCAATGCGACAGAATCACTGCATTTACATAATTATTAACTCCAAGCAAATCTTTACACTATTGAATTTGAACTTGTTCTAGAATATCAAACATTTCCGTTCCATAGATGTCAGCTCCATAACTTAATATAGGCTTAACCATAGAATCAAATCGTTCGAAATAATCAGTATGGGAAAAGTTTCAAAAATACCTTTGATAGCATAAATTGATTTTCGGCCCTGGGCAGCACGTTTTATTTGTGCCTTTGTCCAGCATAATTTAGGAGTGACTATGAGCTCCATGTATTTGTACACTGATGTAAGATTTACAGGGGTGCCGTTATAAGACCAGTGCTTGTAAGATCGCCCCATATATTTATACACTGATGTAAGATTTACCGGGGTGCCGTTAGAAGACCAGTGCTTGTAAGATCGCCCCATATATGTATACACTGATGTAAGATTTACCGGGGTGCCGTTAGAAGACCAGTGCTTGTAAGATCGCCCCATGTATTTATACACTGATGTAAGATTTACCGGGGTGCCGTTATAAGACCAGTGCTTGTAAGATCGCCCCATATATTTATACACTGATGTAAGATTTACCGGTGTGCCGTTATAAGACCAGTGCTTGTAAGATCGCCCCATGTATTTATACACTAATGTAAGATTTACCGGTGTGCCGTTATAAGACCAGTGCTCGTACGAGCGAAGGGGTCCTCCGTTTATAAATACAATTATTTTTGTCTTTTTCTGATTGATGGTCATACCTTAGTTTTCACAGAATTCCGAAATAGATTTTTATTGTAATTGTAACTCAATAGCAGTGTCAGTGCAGTTCGCCACGTCATCTACAAAGAGTATACATTTGATCCGTAACAAAAATACCTCTGTGTTCCTTGGATTGTAGAAAGGAAGATAATTCATTAATATATAAATTAAAAATTAGTGTACTTGTAATGTTCCATTGTCTGGTGCCCCAACGTTAACATTGAAGGTCATCGTCGATTCGTACCATTCCTTGCAAATTTTCAACTTTTATTAAGTAATTTGATTTATTTGTTGTATGTGGACAAGGGTTAAAACAGTAGATCCTAGATTGTAAACAATCAAATCAGTGATGATGTTAAACAATCACAATAGCTCAGTGAGCACTTTATACCCAGACTAGCTAAAAAGGTAGTTATTGTTGGCATTCTAGAAGATACGGTAATGGGAATATAATTAAATATAATTTTGAGTTTGTTTGAATGGTATTTAACACCGTTATCATCAATATTTCAACCGTTTCCCAGCATTTCATGTGTAATTTATCAGTATGACCAGTATTATTGTAATTTACCAGTATGGCCAGTATTATTGTAATTTACCAGTATGACCAGTATTATTGTAATTTACCAGTATGGCCAGTATTATTAATCCCAACACAATTTCACGTCGTAAAACTATCCTTTCCACCCAAGTGCTAAGGTTGGAAGTCATTACTACAATTGTAATGTCTTTGGACTCTAATTTTGAAGTTGCATGCAAAACTTTAACCAGAATTTCTAAGTCAAATAAAAAAGGAAGATAGTTTGCCTTATATGCAATATGGAGTCATATTACTTGATTATCTACATAGGTGTCTTTGGCGGGAAGGGCTGTAAAAAGTTTCAATGCAATGCATCTAGTAGTAACAGAGATAAGGACTGAACACCAGATACCCAACTGTCGAAAAAAAAATCAAATTTTAAGAAAATAAGTGTTATTTTTGTATTTGGGGCATTAACATATGATAACTGACATATAACATACCCCTATAATCGGTGAGATTGTCTTGTTTTCGATACTTTTTCCATCGCAAATTCTACCCTGTCAGTAACGGGGTAAGTATTTTTAAATAGGAAACCCCTTCATCGGGACAATTGAAAACGACTCAAGTTCACTTTATTGATAAAAAACGATACATTTTCTACCCTGGTTTTACTTGGATAACATAAAGAATAACATTTAGGTCGAATTCGATTTTTTTTCGTGCCATCTGGATTTCAGTCGCTTTAACGTAGTTGCACCCAAAACTTGAACCAGAAGTAAAAAAAGGGCCATAATTAGCATTATATGCAGGATTAAGTTATCTAACTTGATTATTTATATGGTTGTGATAGTTGTGAAACATTTTAGAAAGTTTCAATGCAATACATCTAGTAGTAACTGAGGTATGGTGAAATATGTGTATAAGAGTTGTCTGTACCATAGACAGACAATATGTAGCTATCGGTATGTGTTTGTATTAGGGGATACTTATACTTCCTTTCTATAGAGCTAGCATTTTTAGCGACGTGGTAGTATGTTCGCCTCCGGGACAACAGGTCCGAAGTTCAAATCGGACTCTTTGAGCTGAGTTACATTGGAGACCACCGTATATAACCCGCAGTGGTGTGAGATAGAGAAGTTGTTGTTGTAAATTGAATGATTCGAGGACGAATCTTCACATGGAGGGGGGGGGGGGGGGGAAATGTAGTAGAGCTGTCTGTCCCATAGACATAAAATATGTAGCTATGTGTTTATATAAGGGGATAACTATACTGCTTTGCTATATAGCTAGCTTTTATAGCGACATGGTAGGGTAGAGTGTTTGCCTAAGGTCAAGAGGTCCCGAGTTCTCGTCGAACCTTTTGAGTTGGGTTTCATATGTATGCAAACCTTTTAACCAAGTGGGTGACGCCGACGCCAGGTTGTGTACAATAACTCTCATATTCTCTGAATAGTCTATGTTAAATGTCTCTTGTGGTCTCTTAACAAGGCAACTGTTGGCAATGCACAAAGCACACCGCATAACGGACAGTGGTCATCATAATAGCTCTCCTTGACTAATTTGTGCTCAGGTTAGCTAAAAAAGGGACACAATTGTGCTTAGACCAATTTCTGACATAGGGAACTCTTCATTAATAGTTTTGAGACACAGACTACATTTGACAATTTTGCGACAAAAGAAATTTCTACTTTGGCAATAATGTTTTAAACTCTTGTCCATACTAATACTTTCAATGAAAGAGATTTGCTATATTTTTGATAAGATAAGTCAACTGCTGCAAATTTGTTTTATAATTTAAAGGGAAATATTTAAGAACCCGGAGATGTGTGTGTGTGTGTCTTTTTTTTTACCCTTATCCACATAATGCAAATCTGCAGCAGACCACCTTGAAATTATCTAAGCAAAAACATGGAAAATCTCTATAAATGAAAGTATTATCATTGAAAAAAGTTGAAAACATTGTCGTCTGCTCAGAGATCGTCTATATGAGGGAAAGGTTTATTTAAAGAAACATCCTTACATAGCTAGACTCAACATGTAAGAGAAAACTTTTTAAGTTCAAGGTCACTGATGAAGATGTGAGTAATAATACTCAGAATGTTAAACCAGTATCCGAGGTTGCAGACGTCTTGGTACAACTTGTTAACAAGATTTTCCTTCCATTTGGCCTAGTGACCTAGATTCTGACTGAATATGACCCATATTCGAACTTGACTTACATATCATCAAGACAAACATTCTGATAAAGTTTCAACATGCTTAAGTTGAAAATAGTCTAGAGTGTTTACAAGATTTCCCTTCAATTTGGCCTAGTGACCTAGTCTTTGACCCGGCATGACCAATATTCAAAATTGCCCTAGATAACATTCAGCTCAACATTCTGACTAAATTTCAAGCTGCTGAAGCAGATATTTATATACAAAATGCTGCAGCAAAAATGCGTCTTCTACAGAGTTAACAAGATTGTCCTTCCATTTGGCCTAGTGACCTACTTTTTGACCCGACATGACCCATGTTCGAAGTTGACTTACATATCATCAAGACAAACATTTGGATTAAGTTTCATGATGCTCAAGTTGAAAATGTGGCCTCCAGATTGTTGACAAGATTTCCGTTCAATTTAACCTAGTGACCTAGTTTTTGACATCATATGACCCAGTTTCGAACTTGTGCAAGATTTGATAGAGATGAATGTTTTAAACAACTTTTATGAAAAGCGGATGCAAAATGTAGCCTGTAGAGTGTTAACAAGGGCAAATGTTGACGACAGACGCCGGACAAAATGTTATCACAATAGCTCACCTTGCACATCGTGCATAGGTGAACTAAATATGAGGAAGCTATGACCAAATCTCAAAGTCCAGCCCAAAACACCAAAATCATGTTTTTTACCCTAAAAAGAAGGTCACACTCAGCATCTTCAACATACAATGTGAAGAAGGGTATTAGATGTAACTATATTCCAAATATGAAAGCCCTAGTACCAGCACTTATTCAGAAAAGTTTAAAAAAAAGTAACTTTAACGTTGAGCTAAACGCAACCGTCGCCAGAAAAGCAACACCTTAGTCTCGCTTTCGCATTTTCGTCGCAGCCAGACAAAAACAAACCTTTTGGAAATAGCCCTTAATTTCATTGAAACTATGAATCAAAGAACGAAAGCTGTCAATATTGTAAGGTTACTAGAGTTCAAGAAGGTGATTATTTTATTTACAACATAAAATAAACAGAATAATAAACAACGTACAAGACGAATATTTCGTTGCACATGAAGAAATAAGAACAAGAGGCCCAATATCGCTCAACGGCCATAAGTCAAAAATCAAATCTCCAAACAGCCCTGCCCCCTAGTGGCCATGCTTTTTACCAACCACCATGGCTTAAAGGAATCTTGTAGAGTGTCACCCAAGGAATGTTTCTGCAAAATTATTTGAAAATCGGAATGACACTTTCGGAGGAGAGGATATTTTAAGTTTTTACTATAGCCATATAAGGCAAAATAGCCCCACCCCGTGGCGGCCATATTTTTTTCAACCAACAACATGGCTTGATAGAATTTGATAGAGGGTCACATAAGGAACATTTCTACAAACTTATTTGAAAATCGGCCAGGCACTTTCGGAGGAGAAGATATTTTAAGTTTTTACTATAGCCATATAAGGCAAAATAGCCCCACCCCGTGGCGGCCATATTTTTTCAACCAACAACATGGCTTGATAGAATTTGATAGAGGGTCATCCAAGGAACATTTCTACAAAACTATTTGAATACCAGCCAGACACTTTCGGAGGAGAAGTTTTCACTATAGCCATATAAGGCAAAATAGCCCCGCCCTCTGGCGACCATGTTTTTTTTTACCAATTAACATGGCTTGAAAGAATCTGATAGAGAAGGAATCTGACCCATGGAACATTTCTACAAAATTATTTGAAAATCTGCTCAACCCTTTCGGAGAAGAAGATTTTTTAAGTTTTCACTATGGTCATATAAGGCAAAATATAACTATTATATGCAGGATAGTGTTATTTAATGCATCAGGTAGTTACTATATAAAATGTAGGATAGAGTTATCTAACTTGATAATCTGCATATGTGTGATAGTTGGATAGGGTTGTATAAAGTTTCAATACCATGCATCAAGTAGTTAATGAGATGTTGGTTCTTAATGTAGTTGCATGCATATATTTAACCCTTTCCTACATACAACAAAATCTGCAGCAAACATCTTGGCAAAAACGCAGAAAAGGTCTATTACTGAAAGGAGTTGAAGACATTGTCGCAAAAGAAGAAAGAGCCATTTTTTCTTTTGTCAGTTTTCAAAATTCGTCAGCTGCGGAGGCGGCAGAAAGCGTCCATATGAGGGAAAGGGTTAACTAGATTTTTTAAGTAAAATGACGGCCATAATTTGTATTGTATGCTGGATAGAGTTATTGTACTAGATTGTTTACATAGGTGTGATGGTTGTATAACGTTACAATGCAATGAAATTGTGGACAGATAATGTTTGAACCCAAACTTTGGCCTTCAGCTTTGAATAAGGTGGCTGGGTGATGTGCATGAAACATTATCTTGTTATGGAGAATAAGTGTGAGAAGTAATATTAAAATCCATTCAAGCATGTGGAAAATACAGCCCGGACGCAACATTGTGGATGGATTTATGAACGGACAGACGTGTGCTGTAGTCCCTAAAACGATCTCCAACCGGTAGGGGACTAATAAAGTCGGTAGTGATGATGTAATTTCAAACAGACATTTAATAATAACTGTCACCTTAACATTTGACCCTGCCCACGCCCCCTAGTGGCCATGTTTTTCGACCAATCAACATGGCTTGAAGGAATCTAATAGAGGGTCACCCAATGAACATTTCTACAAAATTATTTGAAAATCTGCTGAACACTTTCGGAGAAGAAGATTTTTAAGCTTTCACTATGGTCATATAAGGCAACATAGCCCCGCCAACTGGCGGCCATGTTTTTCGACCAATCAAAATGGCTTGAAGGAATCTGATAGAGGTTCACCCAATGAACATTTCTACACAATTATTTGAAAATCGGCCTGACACTTTCGGAGAAGAAGATTTTTTAAATTGTCACTATTTCTTTCTTCTGGTTGCCATGAAAACCAGAATGGATGGTACAAAAAAAGGAATTGAGAGGATGCTTCTTATGAAGTTTCAACAAAATTGGCCAAGTGTTTAGGGAGAAGAAGTCGTTTAAAGGAAAAAGGTAACGCACGCACGGCGGACAATTCGCCATGACATAAGCTCGACTGGCTTTCAGCCAGTGGAGCTAAAAATGAAAATCTATAAATAGACCATAGATGAATGGTGCCGTCTTTTGTTTAAGCTCCTAACTTCATTCGGGAACCAGCGTCGGTGCGCGGCCGCTTACGAAATAAACTAACTGAACTAAATTGAGTTCGGTTTTAAACGCGTTTGTGAATACGGACTAAATCTTAAACGCGGGAATCCAAAAAGTGGACTAAATATTTAGATTTAGATTTAGTCAAACACCTAAATTGAAAAGTTTGGTGAATACGGGTCCTGGCTTTTTCCTCTATAGAGTGTAAAGGGGATGTTTTAAAATAAATTTAACTTAAATTAATATACTTAGTAAGGACAAAGAGAAATTCCGATATGTACAATACAATACAATTCTTTATTGCCTCCATATTTGGAGATATCGTAGAATAAATTTTACACTACACACACAAGTTATGTAATTTCAATAGAAGAAAAAGAACAAATATATCAACATACAACAAAGACACAAGAGGACTATGATGGCCCTGGACAGGTTACCTGATTTGTTTTCCATTTTAGCCATATAAGCACCGCCTCCTGGCGGCCATAGTTTCCGACCAATCAACTTGGCTTGAAGGAATCTGATAGAGGATCTCCTTAGGAACATTTCTACACCATTTGTTTAAAATCTGCCTGACACTTTCGGAGAAGAAGATTTTTTAAGTTTTCACTTTAGCCATATAAGGCAAAATAGTCCAATTTCACCAATCAACATGGCTTGAATGAATCTGATAAAGGGTCATTCAAGGAACATTTCTACATAATTATTTGAAAATCAGCCTGACAATTTTGGTGGAGAAGATTGTTTAAGTTTTCACTATAGCCATATAAGGCAAAATAGCCCCGCCCACTGGCGGCCATGTTTTTCGACCAATCAACATGGCTTGAAGGAATCTGATAGTGTGTCACATAAGGAACATTTCTACAAACTTATTTGAAAATCGGCCAGGCACTTTCGTCGGAGAAGATTTTTTAAGTTTTCACTATAGCCATATAAGGCAAAAAAGCCCCGCCCCCCTGGCGACCATGTTTTTTTTTAGCAATCAACATGGCTTGAAGGAATCTGATAGAGGTTCATCCAAGGAACAATTCTACAAAATTATTTGAAAATCTTCCAACCAGTTTGGGAGAAGAAGAATTTTGAAGTTTTTTCATTTCGTTGCCATGGAAACCAGAATTCTGCATGGATCCCAAAAATTTAAAGGAATTCTGGTGAGGTCGTTGAGAGGATGCTTTCTGTGAAGTATCATCCCAATTGACCCACGACGGACAAAAGGCGATCACAATAACTCACCTTGAGCTCAGGTGAGCTAAAAAAACAAACCAATTAGTGATTACTAGGGTTATATATACAAATTCGATACTACATTAGTATAGAACTATCAATGCTTAACATCAATCTCAAACATAGTATGTCTAAGCCTAATGTTAAACAATACAGCGGAAGTCATCAATTGAAATAATGTTTATTTTGTATTATTGTATTGTACGTGTAAAGTTAACTGTCGCGTTATCAATACATAACGACGTAGGTTTACTTTATAGCAAATGTACATGTAATTTGACCTTGTGATATACTCATCATGGGACAGTTCAATTTGCATGTCAATAACTAATGTATATCTTAACTCTCTGTTCATCAGGGTTATTTAGAGGTTCTGGTCGAACTTATCCATTTTGACCTTGTGATATACTCATCATGGGACAGTGCAATTTGCATGTCAGGAACTGATTTATATCTTAACTATCTGTTCAGCAGGGTTAATCAGAGGTCCTGGGCAAACTTATCCTGTGACCCATCTGCAGCTGATAACTTATGAAAACAAAATGAAAGCATTGTAGCAAAAGGAGAAATTGCTCATCATGAGTAATTTCAACACTTGCCACATGTTTTCAACTCTATTAATAATTAATAATTCGTAGAGATTTTCCCTATATTTGTTTTAATGTCCAAGTCGCGTGCTGCTCATTTGTTTATTATTCCTAGAGAATTGTTACAAGGATGTTTAGTTCTTACCTAGTATGTATTGGAAACGAGATAATAAAATAAATGTCGAGCCAGATCAACTAAATGAATGCAGGATCTGCATTGTCCATCACACGGTCGATTAACGATTAGAATCATCGTAATGGACTCACGCCTATACAGTTTGAAGATGTAACTTCCCACACTTGGTCTAAATATATGTGTTATGCTGGCATACAAAGCGATACAATAGGCAATGCCATAAGGACAGAGCAGTAAAGTTTTAATTTTAATCCAGCTTTTAGGCTTTTGCAACAAGTGTCAAATTTGATCAGACAGCACGAACAGTTGAAAACTGAAAAGCGTGTTAGCTGATCTGCACTTTGATATATTTCCTCTGAGACCTGTACACAGGGGAGGGATTTAAAATTTAGTTTGGTATCGCAAATAGGTCACAGCAGAAATTTTGATAAAAAGTGAATTATTTTGAATACAATAACTACAGTATCATTGTCTGTAATATTGTGCTGATCTATGTTATTGGCAGAAGCATATACATGTGGTTTGTTTTACAGAGTGATTTGCCCAAGGTATAAACGTGGTTCAAAGTTAATTTGACGAGCTGCTCCATAACACTCAACATGAAATAAGGTTCTTTAATAAAGGGATAACGAAAAAGCAATTAGTAACTGTTTTCTTAAACTTCGCCAATGGAGAATTTAGCGATCGTGGCTGTGGCGCCAGAGTCGAAACCAACAATGTCCAGCATACCAAAATCATCCGGGTCAGCGATTGTGAACCCATTAGAGGCCATGCCAGCAACTATCAGCTTAGCATCTGGAGACTCCATGTGTACACGGTAATCCTGCAGGGCTCGAGATGGGTGAACTTTTCCGTACCATGTCTCATTGTCTGTATACACGATGAAGACGTCGTATTTCTTCCTCTGTTCTTGGGCCCAAATCATTGGTAAGGCACAGTCTGTTCCGCCAAAAGGAATGTCCCGAGTCTTGCGGATTACTTGGTCCAGTCTATCTTCCTTTGTGATGTCAACCTTTGTGAGCCTGTGCGAGAAAGCGACAATATCGAAGTTCTGTTCAGTCCTGGCGGTAACCATCATCATGGCCGATGCGGCATCTCTGCATGTAATACTTGTACTACCGATGCATGGAACATTCATGGATCCACTTACGTCGATTGCTAGAAGGTAGTTCAATCCCGTTGGCTCGACGGCCTCAAATGATAAGTAGTAGGCTTTGTCAAGGGCATCCAGGACATTTCTGTTAGGTTGCCAAGACAGCTTTCCCTTGTCACCTTTCCCCTTCGAGTACGTGTACATAGCTAGAAGGACGTTAAAAGGGTGGACCCGAGCCTTTTTCAACTCCTCTTTATCTGTCAGCTTCTCAACAATAGCCTTCTCTACCCAGCCTCCGTCTTCTACAATACCAAGATGGGTCATTTTACCAAGATTTCTGATGATGGCCGTCATTTTCAGATTCTCTATCAATGCTTGCCAAACCTTCTTGGAATTTAACAGTTCTGTCATCACATGTTCCCGTTCCAATTTACTGTTGTTGATCAGTCCCACCATCTCGTCTTCATCTGTGCACCTTCTTGCCTTTTCAGCAGCTTTCAGGTAGTTTATCATCTCCTTAAGTGATTCCTTACCAGTAGCTAGTTTTTCGGCTTCATCCAGACCTTTGACAATAAACCTCACCATTACCTGTAAAGCATCATTATCCGTCTTGATATGAGTCAGTCGGAAAACATCTTTGTGAGACCAAGATTCTCTGTTTTTGTACTTTGTAAGCAGCCGTGCAATTGCCAAGGGATTTTCTGCCTTTTGTGTATACCATGAGATGATCGCTCGCTTGTGTGCCCTACCCCATCCAGTTCCCGAGCTCATTTCCTCGCAGTATTTGATAAAGAGGAAGAGATGAGTTGGAATACGACACACCTCGTTCAGGACTTGATACGCAGCTTGTTTGGTGTCTGTATCATTACATCGGGCACAGATCGCCAGTGCAAACATTGTTGGTGGTTGCTTTGCAGCTCTACCTGACAAGCTGATGTCTCTGATGAGTTCAACAACTTCCTTCCCTCTACCATCGCCGATCAACCTATAAAATTAAACCAAAAGGACCATGATAGTACTGTTTCGCTCATCTGATTTTACAGAACTTAAAAATATATTTTTTACTCTATACATATAAGGAAATGGACCTGACCCCTGGTGACCATGTTTATGAACGGATCGGAATAATTTCTACAATCTTGATAGAGGGTTTCCCAAGGAACATTTCTGCATAAATGTTTTCAAATCGGGCCACCGTTTTTGGAACAGACCATACATATAAAGTTTTCAATATATGTCTGAATTTCAAATATATGGCCAGTACTTAAGGACAAGTAGACTTTCAAAGTTTTGGCATTTTTTCCCTCTTTCTGATACCGCAGCGACCCAAGATATACATGAAATTAAATTATTTGATCAACTTTGGAAGCGGACCACCCGAGGAAAATTATTACTGTGAATTTGTTTTGAATTTGGTCCATTGGTTAGGAGGAAAGGTTGTTTGTTGCAAAATGTGAACAGACAGCCGAAGACGATGCCGGACTGAGCTCACTCCGCAATTCCAGCTAAGGTGATCTGATACAACCAGTTCATTGGTACAAATACGCGTGTAAACCTTACCCTAACCATAACAAAGGAGACAGAATAGAGCTTTTTCAGCAGACGACTTTTGAAATCATTAAAAGCAAAAGGGTAAGTGCTGAAGACTCGTTATTACTTGATTGATTGGGGTTCAACGCCGTTTTCAACAATTTTTCGGTCATATCGTGGCGGCCAGTTCAACTACTCATGTGTTTCCTGGCTTTCTCACACCAGTTATCCACACAACAATCCTTACAAGCAACTGGCTGCTTTCCATCATAGACTGTAAGCCCATTGGTGGAAGACAAATGACGCTTGTCACAATGACTTTTGTCAAACGACGGAAAGAATGCCGTGCTTAGGTTCGAACTCACAGCCACTGGGTTGACAGCCCGCGTCGTTACCGACTGAACTAGCGGGGCTCGATATTGCAGCGAAGCATTTTGAAAATATTGTGACAAGTAGAAACTGCTCATCATTAAACTTTATTCATAGATAGGACTTTTACATAGATTTTCCAAAGTTTTGCTTGGATATTTCCAGATATTGCTGCAGATGTGTTGAATGCAGAATAAGTTAAAAAACTATTTTCTTCAAAGTAGATGACTCTTAAAGTTTCCTATCCGTTAACAAATAATTAAACTTCACAGATTTGCATCAAGGGGAATAACTCCAAGACGCTTGTATACTAAACTAAACGAAAGGTGTCCAAGTCCTACCAAGAACCAGTACCCCAAATCTGAAATATAATTAATTGGGTTTCCTGGATCATTTACCTGAAAATGCGCCCTCAAGACAACATAAACACTAACAGGCCAATACAATACACTATGCTGATCAATGAAATCCCAAGAAGTACAAATCTGAAGTAAAGGCATTGAAGTGAAAACAGACCCTAAATACCATGTTTTTGTTTTGACCCAAAACAGACCCAACCCCTAAATACCATGTTTTTGTTTAGACCGATCAAAATAGTTTCATCAAACTTTGCGAAGTGAAAATGTCAGTTAAATAATTTTGAAATAAAAAATAGTCCATTCAGTACAGGTTTTCCATTAGAGAAAAAAATCATCCCCTAACTGCAATCTTCTTTTACCCATCACAATGGCTTTAACATTGTCAGTATCAAATGTTGCATTATATTCATATAAGGGAAACAAGCCACACAGGCAACAATGTCTTACATCAACCCAAATATATTGAGGAAAAGGAAAACTTATGAGATTTTAAAATGGGATCCTTTAGCAAAATGCCTTTGTATCTGATGCTTACAGTCTAGCTATGCAGGAGGACAGCGAGCTAGACTATTCCACCGCTTATTAGTTACTAAGATATGGACTCGTATGTACTTGCATGCAAAACATTCACCAGAATTTCTTAAAGGGTGATTATTTGCATTAGATGCAGGATAGAGTTATCTAACTTAATTATTTACATAGGTGTGATGGTTAGAAAGGGTTGTATAACATTTCAATGCATCAAATAGTTACTAAGATATGGACTCTTAATTTAGTTGCACGCAAAACTTAAACCATAATTTCTAAGTAAAACAAGAGGGCCATGATGGCCCTGGAATCGCTCACCTGATTTAATTATTTGAAAATCGGCCCGACACTTTTGGAGGAGAAGATTTTTTTTAAGTTTTCACTATAGCCATATGAGGCAAAATAGCCCCGCCCCCTGGCGGCCATGTTTTTCGACCAATCAACATGGCTTCAAGAAATCTGACAGAGGGTCATCCAACGAACATTTCTACAAAATTATTTGAAAATCTGCCAACCAGTTTGGGAGAAGAAGAATTTTGAATTTTTTTTCATTTCGTTGCCATGGACACCAGAATTCTGCATGGATCCCAAAAATGTGAAGGAAATCTGGTGAGGTCATGAAGAGGATGCTTTCTGTGAAGTTTCATCCCAATTGACCCACTGGTTACTGAGGAGAAGAAGTTGACGCACGACGGACACCGGACAAAAGGCGATCACAATAACTCACCTTGAGCAAAGCTCAGGTGAGCTAAAAAGGAATAATATTTACCTGTCAATACATGATGCATTTTCACGCTTAAGGACCGGGTCCCCAGCTCTATAGCTGAACGAATTGTCTGCACCAAGAAACATAAATCTTTGCAGCTTTATGAGATCGTTCACCTCCCATATGTAAGCTCCAGACCGGTTCTTGATCTGCTTTGCAGACAGGGGCTTGAACTGGGAAATCTAAACAAAAAGGATAAAGTATTATAAAGAATCACCGACAACTACAGGAGCACACACACTCCAGAGGTATATTCTATACAATGGTATATTATATATTTAGGAAATGAAATTGTAACAAACTGAACGGAGGACGGACATGTTCTGGAGAAATGACCCAAAAGACAAGAGAAACAAGCAATAGGAGCCCGTATCACATATTCATTTGATTTTTTATTCATGTACAACGTCTACCAATTATGGTCTTTATGCATCTGAGTACAGCGAAGACTCAAGCGGGACTGTACATCCACATAGTCTCATGAAAACTATGTCTTTGACAAACAAGAGGTCCATTGTGGCCCTCACCCTTGGATCGCTCTCCTTAGTCATGCAATGTGATTTGTCATGCCAACCACAACAACTCATTTTGCGGTCAGATAAGCTAATACAAGAAGCCCAATATAGCTCCACTACCGCAAAGCGAAAATCAATCTGACTAAAGTACACGATCTGACCAAATGTAAGCCTATGCGTAGCGTTAATAGGAGATGATTTTAATGAGATTGAGCGAAAATCGGCCAATCATCATTATTATTATCTCTTTTTAAAAGCTTTTCGGAATTCACCTTGGCGGTGAAGTTGTTATTAGGATAAACTAAATATAAATGCCTCGAAAACAATAAGGTTACAATTGTTTGAATACAGCAAGTTATTATACATTTGAAAAAAAAATTGTGTTTCAAATGTTTTAAGTTTGAGATTCATTAACCTCGTATTTCATTTTATTACATGCTCTTTGCGATTATTTACTCGTCCCTGATTAGTCTTGTAGCAAACAATAATTTTCTAGTAAAATAAGAAACGATTTGATTTGTGTAGAGTTTTCAGAAAATCGGCACGAGATTTTCGGAGAATATTCTTTAAGTGTTAACTATAGCCATACAATGCAAAATAGCTTCGCCCTCTCACGGCCATGTTTTTCGACCAATCAACAAGGCTTGGAGGAATCTGATACAGGGTCTCCCAAGGAACATTTCTACAAATTATTTGAAAATTGGCCAGACACTTTCGGAGAAGATTTTATAAATGTTCACTATAGCCATATAATGCGAAATAGCCCCGCCGCCTAGAGGCCATGTTTTTTGACCACTCAACATGGCTTGAAGGAATCTAATAGAGGGTCACCGAAGGAACATTTCTTCAAAATTATTTATGAATCGGCCTGACACTTTCAGAGGAGATTTTTTTTCAGTTTTCACTGTATATCAACATGGTTTGAAGGAATCTGATAGAGGGTCACCCATGGATCATTTATACAAAATGGTTTGAAAATCAGCCAACAGTTTGGGAGAAGTAGAATTTTAAAGTGTTTTTCATTTGCCAAGGAAACCAGAATTCTGCATGGATCCCCAAAAGTTTAAGCAATTCTAGTGAGGTCATTGAGAGAATGCTTTCTGTGAAGTTTCATCCCAATTGACCCACTGGTTACAGAGGAGAAGATGTTGATGGACGACGCACGACAGACAAAAGGCGATCACAATAACTGAACTTGAGCACATCGTGCTCAGGTGAGCTAAATGGGTGTCTTTTAAAACAAGAGAGACAAACTGGCATTGAATGGATCACCTGAATGCTATTAAGTAGCAAGTGTGTCACTACATGTACTAACATCAGGGGTAATTGGAATAAAACTGCTAGGAGAAGACACAGTAAATGAAACAACTTATTAGCAAAGGAAATTTGTGAAATTAATTGTTATTGATCATGTGGTTTAGGAGATGTTGTTTGAAGCTCAAAGTTCATTTCACATCTTTTCTAATTTCATCTGGTCACTATGTTTTTCAGCCAATCAAAATAGCATTAACAAATTATGATAAGGGGAAATGAAGGAACATTTCTACTAAATTATTGTAACAGACAAGTTTTTTCATAAGAATATAATATTAAAGTTTTGTAAATTTGCGCCTTTTCTAATGCCACCTAGCCGTCATATTTTTCCAATAATGAATACATTGTCAACAATTTTTATAGAGGGTCACCAAAGTGACATTTGTACCAAATTATCTTGGAATGAGGGAACGAGACAAACGGATTCAGAGAAGAAAATTTTCAAAGTTAGGAAATTATTCCAGCAACCACATTTCTACATCAAATTATTTAACCTTTGAACAATTAAAGAGGACCACTGAAGGAAACATTCCCGTGAAGTTGAAATTGGTAATTCAGTTTGGGAGATATCGTTTTCAAGCTAAAAGTTTATTTTACCCCTTCTCTGATGCGGCCTTGTGGCTATGGTTTCAAACAATCAATACTGCTTTAACAAATATATTATATATAAAGGGTTACTGAAAAAAAAAAAAAAAAAAGTTGTTTCTAACTCAGACAAGCGCATTCATGTGAATGGAGTTTAAAAGATTTGTCATGTTGTCCTTTGTCTGATTTCAATTGGCTGTCAATCAATTTGGCTAAAACAAATTGTGTAGAGTAGTCACCCAAGGAACATTTCTACCAAAGAATCGTGTATTCAGATAAGCAGATTCACCCACAGCAACCAAATGTCTAGTAAATGTCCAGTGGTTTAGGAGGAAATGCCTTTTGAAGCAATAAGTTCATGACGACTGACAGAGAGTGATCACAATAGATCACACCAGGTGATTTAAAAGTTAATGTTGGAAGCCACCATTAATGCTCGCCAAACAGTTAATTCTATACAGGGTGGGTAAATAAATTGGGTGACAGTCAAAATGTCAAATTGTTATAACAGGACAAATAGAGAGTCAAAATGTTAAAATGGTAATTATTTAGTATATATATATTTAAACTTGCTACACAATGTGTGATCGGTTAAGAGGAGATGCAGAAGTGCATATATAAATAGTTATCTAAAACAAAGCTCCACCATGACAGACACGTAATGATGCATCAGGCCAGAATGAAATATTTCCAAGATCATAAATTCTTGTTGGTCTTGTGAAAATTAATTGAACTGAACTCCGAATATATCATTCGGTCCACATAATTCCTTTTTAATGATCATATTACTCAATAGCTCTACGGAAATCCCTACAGGTACATTCATGACAGAACATTGTCTTCCTATTTATTGACTGTACATAACCAACTGATGCATTCATAGTACAATATTAATATAATCTATTGATGTTTGCATCTCCAAAACTGAGGGCAAGCGTGGTCTGAATCGATCACATGAGTGATCGCTATGTAGCATATATGTGTACGTTGTGTAACTTCTAATATCGGAGAAAAATGTAATCAAGAGCATGAATGAAGCTGCTAAGAGTGGACACTGTAAGTAAAACTTATACATAAAGGATATTTGTTATAAAATTAAATCTGTGAACAGTTTGTAAGAGGACCACCAAAGTATCATTCCCGTGACGTTTGGTTGATATCAGTCCAATGGTTTGGAAGGAGATTTTGTTTAAACTAAACGGTCACTTTGTCCATATATTCTGATGCAGCATGGCAGCTATCTTTTCAAACCAATCAATATGGCTTGAACAAATTACAAATGTTTCCTAAAATCAGACAACTTGAAAAGAAAGAGAAATATTCTGTAGTGTCATTTTGCACCTTTTCTGATGCCGTCTGGCTGCCATGTTTTTCAACTAATTAATACAGCTTATGCAAATCATGTAGATGGTCAAACAAGGAACATTTGTACTCAATTATCTTGGAATCTGACAAGCGGATTCTGATAAGAAGAATTCTATAAATTATGCATTTTACTCGCTTCCTTCTGTCGCACAAACAAAAGTAGTGTTTATAATTTATATCTTTGAACAAATTTGAAAGAGGGACCACCAAAAGGAACTTTCTGCTGCTAAATCAGCTTGAAATGAGACAAGCACTTTCATAAGAATGTAGTTTTAAAAACAAGAGGCCCAAGAGGGCCAGTATCGCTCCACGGCCATAATGCAAAAATCAAATCTCCAAACAGCCCTGCCCCCTGGTGGCCATGTTTTTTACCAACCACCATGGCTTAAAGGAATCGTGTAGATTGTCACCCAAGGAATGTTTCTTCAAAATTATTTGAAAATTCGCCTTTCGGAGGAGAAGATATTTTAAGTTTTCACTAAAGCCATATAAGGCAAAATAGCCCCACCATCCTGGTAGCCATATTTTTCAACCAATCAACATGGCTTGAAGGAATCTGATAGAGGGTCAGCCTAGGATCATTTCTACAAAATTATTTGAATATCAGCCAGACACTTTCGGAGAAGAAGATTTTTTAAGTTTTCTCTTTAGCCATATAAGGCAATATAGCCCCGCCCTCTTGCGGCCATGTTTTTTTACCAATCAACATTTTTTGAAGGAATCTGAAAGAGGATCAGCCAAGGAACATCTCTACAAAACTATTTGAAAATCGGCTGAACACTTTCGGAGAAGAAGATTGTTTAAGTTTTCACTACAGCTATATAAGGCAAAATAGCCCCGCCCCCTAGCGGCCATGTTTTTCAACCAATCAACATTTTTTGAAGGAATCTAATAAAGGGTCACCCAAGGAACATTTCTACACAATTATTTGAAAATTAGCTGGATACTTTAGGAGAAGAAGATTTTTTAAGTTTTTACTATAGCCATATAGGCAAAAAAGCCCCGACCTCTGGCGGCCATGTTTTTTTTACCAATCAAAATGGCTTGAAGGAATCTGATAGAGGGTCACCCAATGAACATTTATATAAAAATTATTTGAAAATCGGCTGAACACTTTCGGAGAAGAAGATTTTTAAAGTTTTCTCTTTAGCCATATAGGCAAAATAGCCCCGCCCTCTGGCGGCCATGTTTTTTTACCAATCAACATGGCTTGAAGGAATCTGATAGAGGGTCACCCAATGAACATTTCTACAAAATTATTTGAGAATCGGCTGAACACTTTCGGAGAAGAAGACTTTAAGTTTTCACTATAGCTATATAAGGCAAAATAGCCCCGCCCTCTGGCGGCCATGTTTTTTTTTAACAATCAACATGGCTTGAAGGAATCTGATAGAGGGTCACCCAATGAACATTTCTTCAAAATCATTTGAAAATCGGCTGAACACTTTCGGAGAAGAAGATTTTTTAAGTTTTCACTATAGCTATATAAGGCAAAATAGCCCCGCCCCCTGGCGGCCATGTTTTTCGCCCAATCAACATTTCTTGGAGGAATTTGCAGACACTTTTGGAGAAGAAGATTTTTTAAGTTTCCACTATTTTTTTCTTTTGGTTGCCAAGGAAACCAGAATTATGGATGGATAAAAAAAAATTGAAGAAATTTAAGAGAGGACATTGAGAGGATGCTTCCTATGAAGTTTCAACCTAATTGGCCAAGTGGTTAGGGAGAAGAAGTCGTTTAAAGGAAAAGGTTAACGCACGCACAGACGCACGCACGACGGACAATTCGCCATGACATAAGCTCGACTGGCTTTCAGCCAGTGGAGCTAAAAAGTAATTTTGCCCCTTTGTCTTATATTGGCTGATTGCTGTGTTTAACAAACAATCAATGTGATTATGTTTGTAGCCAGTTATCCAATCATAGCCTTATACCGCGTTATTGGTATCAGAGAAGCTAATTCAGAGTAGAATATTTCAGCCAGTGGAGCTAAAAAGTAATTTTGCCCCTTTGTCTTATATTGGCTGATTGCTGTGTTTAACAAACAATCAATGTGATTATGTTTGTAGCCAGTTATCCAATTATAGCCTTATACCGCGTTATTGGTATCAGAGAAGCTAATTCAGAGTAGAATATTTTTTAACAAGAGCACAGCCTGCGGGTGCCTGTCGCTCGTCTGATATTATCCTTTTACGGTTTCTTTATTTCATACAAGAGGGCCATGATGGCCCTGGAATCGCTCACCTGATTTTGTTTTCCCACTTAAGCCATAAAAGCACCGGCCGGCCCCCTGGCAGCAATAGTTTTCTTTCTTTGAAAATCGGCCTGACTCTTTTGGAGAAGATTTTTTAAGTTTTCACTATAGCCATATAAAGCAAAATAGCCCCGCCCCCTGGACGTCATCTTTTTTGACTAATCAACATGGCTTGAAGGAATCTGATAGAGGGTCAATTAAGGAACATTTCTACAAAATTATTTGAAAATCTGCCTAACACTTTTTGAGGAGAAGATTTTTTAAGTTTTCACTATAGCCATATAAGGCAAAATAAGCTTTCGTTGCCATGGAAACCAGAATTCTGCATGGATCCCAACAATTTGAAGGAATTCTGGTGAAGGTTATCCAAGGAACACAATTTTTTGGAAAGTGGTCTTCATACTTTCGGAGGAGAAGATTTTTAAAGTTTTCACTTTAGTCATATAAGGCAAAACAGCCCCGCCACCTGGCATCCATGTTTTTTGACCAATCAACTTGGCTTGAAGGAATCTGATAGAGGGTCACTTAAGGAACATTTCTACAAAATCATTTTAAAATCGGCCAGACACTTTTGGAAGAGAAGATGTTTTAAGTTTTCACTATAGCCATATAAGGCAAAATAGCCCCGCCCCCCTGGCAGCCATGTTTTTCGAATAATCAACATGGCTTGGAGGAATCTGATAGTGGGTTACTTAAGGAACATTTATACAAAATTATTTGAAAATTGCCCTGACACTTGCGTCGGAGAAGATTTTTTAAGTTTACACTAAAGCCATATAAGGCAAAATAGCTCCCCCCCCTGACAGCCATGTTTTTTGACCAATTAACATGGCTTTAAGGAATTTTATAGAGGAACATTTCTACAAAATTATTTGAAAATCTGCCAACCAGTTTGGGAGAAGAAGAATTTTGAAGTTTTTTTCGTTTCATTGCCATGGAAACCAGAATTCTGCATGAATACCAAAAATTTGAAGGAATTCTGGTGAGGTCATTGAGAGGATGCTTTCTGTGAAGTTTCATCTCAATTGACCCATTGGTTACTGAGAAGATGTTGACGGACGACGCACAATGGACGATGGACGCCGGACAAAAGGCGATCACAAAAACTCACCTTAAGCAAAGCTCAGGTGAGCTAATTAAAAAATATTCAAATTCAGAAATAATATTTACAGATAATAATGACCGCACACAACTGCAATTTTTCAAGTATTGAAACAAGATTAACCGTGTGGAAATAAATCCAAGTTCACATACATGATAAGGAAGATCTTCATGTTGGATGGCTGTCAGAATCAGTCAAGATCATAAGTTGAGTCTTGTGTATGCAATGGACAGGCAAATGAGATGGGTACATTAAGTCAACTGTAACTAAAGATATTGAATATATTCCTGTTTTCCTACTTTTAGTAACAGTGACCTTGACCTCCCAAAACACAATCTGATTGAAGATTTTCATAATATATTGAATTACATTATGTTTTTATTGTTTGGGAAAAATTGAAATGAAGAAACTATGTCCAATTCTCATAAACGACCAAAATACATCAAAGTTTATGTTTTTAACCCCACAAATCAGGCCAGCTCAACATCTTTATTATTCAATGTGATGAAGGGACTATAAGATGAACAAGTTTTCCATATGTTAATGTAATAGGTTTGATAGTTTTCATGTAAGAAACCAAAACGCAACATTTTATGTCCAATTTTCAAATCAACCAAAATACATGAAAATTGATGTTTTTTTTACCCCAAAAAACATACCACACTCAGCATCTTGGCATACAATTTGAAGAAGGCTATTAGATGAACAAGTTTTATAATATTCAAAGTACTAGGTTTGATAGTTTCCATGTAAGTGACCTAAAAGCAAAACTTAAATAACTATTTCCAATTCTAAAATTCAAACAAAATATATCAAAATTGATGTTTTTTACACTCAGCATCTTTAGCATACAATGAGAAGAAGGGTATAAGATGAACAAGTTTTCCAAGATTCAAAGTATTAGGTCTGATAGTTTCCATGTAAGAGACCAAAACGCAAAATTTAACCAACTACATGTATGTCCAATTCTCAAAATCGACCAGAATACATCAAACTTGATGTTTTTTACCCCCAAAAACAGGCTCACGCAGCATCTTTATCATACAATAGGTTTGATATTTTCCATGTATTAAGAAAGTGACCTAAATAGAAAATGTAACCAACACCGCCAATTCTAAAAATCAACTAAAATTCATCAAAATTTATGTTTTTTACCCCAAAAAACACACCACACTCAGCATCTGTAGCAAATGTAGTAAGTGACCTAAACGTAAAACTAAACCAACTAAGTCCAATTCCAAAAAATACATAAAAATTTATGTTTTTTACCACCAAAAAACAGGCTACACTCAGCATCAGTCTTTAGTATACAATGAGAAGAAGGGTATTAGATGAAAAAGTTTTAGGTTTGAGAGTTTCCATGTAAGTGACTTAAACGCAAAACTTAACCAATGCCGCCGACAATCAAGTGATGACAATAGCTCGTCAATTCTCTATAGAATATAAATATTCTGTGCAATTTCTTCATTTGCCACAATATTTCCAAAAGTCGTCACAAAGGGTATGTATGTGGGTTAAGGTTGATATCTCAGGTTTATTTGTCAGAGTAAGTCAGAATAGCATAGAAGACAGTGTTGCAAAAGGAGATATTGCTTTTTATGTCTCCTTTTGAGCAATGCTTTCAAAAGTTGTCTGTGCACAGCATAATGCATCTGTAAGTTGAAAAAAATGCTTTTCAAATATCACAACCAAATCTATTTTTTCAGAAGGAATATTACTTTTTCTTTTACTAGAGGAATCAAAGCAGGGTTCAACATTAACTTTTTGAATGCACTAGACCTGACCTTATCTAGGAAACACACACACACACATTATACAGCACTTTTTTCCGATTCCAAGTTAGAACATCAAATAATCATAAATATAAACCCTTTCCAACATACATTTGACAGATGACATTTGAAAACATTGTGACAAAAGAAGAAATTGCTCATCATGAGTAATTTCTCATTTTGCCACAATGGTAATGTTTTCAATTATTTTCAATAAGTAAACTTTCAGAGCAATTTAAACTCATATTTCCATTTTCTACAAAATACTCCTTTCCGTTTCGTCTTCTCATACAGCTTCTTGGACTCTTCCTTTTCCTTTCTTTTATCATTACAACTGCTGTCATCCTTTTATCGGAAGAAGAGTTTATTGACATGATTTTATTATCGGCTGCTACGGTGAAAACAACGTAAACATACCGAAAATTGGTCTAAACTATTGTCGTAAATTTTGGGATGCCAAATTAATCGGCTAAATCGGAGACATATAAACTATATATGTCTCTGGCTAAATAAAAAGCTAGCATTCGTGTGTATACTTGAATCAAACAATTACTTTTAGTTTAAATAAGACTAATGTTGCTTAAATCAAGATTCAAATAGAAATTGAAAAAAAAAAGAATTCGCAACTTTACGGACAATTCAATAAATTCTATCGTAATTGTTGGGATCCCAATTTAATTGGCTCTATAAATAGACACGGAATTTCCAATAAACATTCGAACGGTTGCTCCCCAAATGGCTTTATGTCGAAAGGCAAGGGTAAACAACCCCAAACCATCATCATCATCAATAAACATTCGAGAAGAGAATCGGCAGTCAATATTTTCGTCCGTAATTCTATCCTTTTGATATGTTTGACAACAAATTTCGGCAGATATTGACGGAGATCAGCTTGCTATCTCATCTGGGTCTATATTGTTTGTTCACTTTTCTTTCGAACGCACCAACAAATTGTATAAATAAGGTATTTCATGTCCAAAAAATATAAGACTTTTTGCCATTTTATTCTAAAGTAAACAGTAGTTAATGAGATCAGTATGTGCATGATAGTACCTTGCATGTACTGAATTCATACAAGAGTTATCTAACTGGACTGCTTGACATCCCTTGAGACTTGAATGAAGTTTCAAGTCAATTCATTAAATATGGCCAAAATATGGTACGGAAATGTAGTTTATAATTACAATACAGATCGTTAGGATTTTATAAAATAATGTTTAAAAGTTATACATGTACTAGTAAGCAGACCTGCCAGCCAAGTACATGTAAGTCTTTAAGACTTTATGTATCAACGGGTCTCCCAAGTTTGTGATCATAAGCACTAAAATAAACTACATTGACAAGTACAAAATGAATATTTTCGACATCAGAAAATAGTAACCCAACTTCTCAATTGACTGGCTGCTAATACATAATGACGTGAAGAACTAAGATAGATCACAAAGTTGGAAGGTTCTACGATATATAGTTTATATATAATCACCAATTCGACATTTTTACTCATGATTTGATCTATTTTATCATTTCGACTTTTTGACTGTAATTCAAAAAATTTCAGTATACCGTATTCAATCACTGCTCCCACCATCAATCTATTTATAGCAATTCAATAAAACAACGTATTTTAGTGATATTTACCTCTTGTCCTTTCTTCTCCCTAAAATATTCCATTGATGGCATATAATCATCATCGTTTCGGTCAAATCTGGACAGTTTTAGGCCCATTTGTGGTAAAATCCGGACCTCGGAGAGGTCAAATCAACTTGGTGTCTGAAAAAAAGAAATAATCTGGTTACGATATTTGGGAATCCCGATACTCGTTATGTCAACCCTTTGTACATAAATCAAACTTCTAGCAGACAGCTTTAACAACACATTGACTGAACAATGGATACTCACTGTACATATAAATATAACTATTGAATTGATATTACAAACTATGTGGCAAAAGTAAAAATTGATCATGAGCATTTTCTCCTTTTGCAACAATGTTTACAGAAAGTTATCGGCTGCAGATGTACCAAACTGCGCCCATATGGGGTAACGAGTTAAATCTATTTTAAGGAGCACAATGGGAAAACCCTGTCTATTTTTATAAAAATCTATACAAAAATAGAAGACAAAATGCGTATAAACTTCATAAGTTGACTGCAGACTCGCAATGCATGTTTATACTGGTCGTAGTGAAACAATTAACTATGCAAACTGCCATAGGTAAACCGTTCAGGTGAAACAAACAATTGCGATCTAATTATTGGGAGTCCGAATTTTTACTTTTAAAATTAGATATCTTTTATGGGAAACCTATTTTCTATAAGCTATTTTCATCTTATTTCGGGTTTTCCCAATCATTTTCTAAATAAAGATTTCTATTAACCGGTTTTTACACTTTAATTTATCAATTTTCCAGTTACCTATCATTGTTGAAAGATACAAAGAGCTGATATTGAAAAAAACAAGAGGGCCCTTTATACAAGAGATGGCCCTAGATCGCTCACCTGAATTATGCAATGTGATTTCTAATGCAAAACACAATTCTGATAAAGATTCAAAATGCAACCTCCACATTGTTAACTAGATTTTTCTTCATTTAGTCTAGAAACCTTTTTTTTTTAAACCTGATAGAGACGATATTTTTCAAAAACATACATGTTTACGTACTGGTTATCTATGTGTTGTAAATCTCATGATAAAGCTTTGCTTACGACAAACAGTATCTAGAGGTAAATGGTAAATACAATATCGCTGACAGTTTGCAAAGCTATTTTGAATGAATTTCTCTCAATTATAATCATGTATCCGCGCAATATCTGGGGAAATATTGGGTCCCATTCTTTGACTCCTATTGTTATGCTAAGACGAAAATTTGGCGTAGGCAAAATAAGAAATCGTTAATCCGGAAGATTCGCAATCCGGACTTTTTTTCTCTGGGAACCAAAGTGTCCGGATTTACGAGGTTCGACTGTATCATCAAGACTAACCTTCTGACAAAGTCTCAACTTGATCAAAGTAAAAATGCGATCTCCGGAGTATTAACAATATTTTCCTTCAATTTGGTCAAGTGACCTAGTTTTTATTCCAATATGACCCATATTCAAACTTGGCCTAGATATATCATTAAGAGAAAAATTCTGACCAAATTTGAAGAATCAGAAGTAAGAAATGCAGCATCCAGAGTGTTGACAAGATTTTCCTTTAATTTGACCTAGTGACCTAGTTTTTGACCCAATATGACCATATTCAAAGTTGACCTAGATATCATACATACAAACATTCTGACAATTTCAAGCTGCTGAAGCAAAAAATGCGGCCTCCAGAGTGTGAGCAAAATGTTCCTTCAGTTTGGCCTAGTGACCTTTTTTTTACCTGGCATGACCAATAATCGAACTCGGCCTAGATATCATTAAGATAAACATTCTGACAAAGTTTTAAGCTACTGAAGCAACCCCCCCCCCCCCCTTTCCATCAGAACGGCAGTGTACCCCCCCCCCCCCCCCGATTATCATAACGGCAGTGTTACTCCTCCACCATAACGGCAATGTAACACCCCAATCATAACGGCAGTGTAGCCCCTCCATCATAACGGTAGTGTAACCCCCCCCCCCCCCACAAAAAAAAACCATAACAGTAGTGTAATTCCTCTATCATAACGGCAGTGTAACCCCTCTCCCTCTATCATAAAGGCAGCGTAACCCACTCTAATTAAAACAGCAGTGTAACCCCTCAATCATGAAGGCAGTGTAACCCCTCAATCATACGGGCAGTGTAACCCTATATCAAAACGGCAGTGTAAACCCCCAATCAAAACGGCAGTGTACCCCCAACCCCCTCAATCATAATGGCAGTGTACCCCCCCCCCCCCCGCACCCACCAATTATAACGGCAGTGTAACCCCCCCCCCCCCAATCATAACGGCAGTGTAACACCTATATCATAATGGCAGTGTACCCACCCCCCCCCCCAATCATAACGGCAGTGTAACCCCTATATCATAACGACAGTGTACAGCCCCCCAACACACCCACCAATTATAACGGCAGTGTAACCCCTATATCATAACGGCAGTGTAATCCCCCAAGCCTAACGGCAGTGTAACCCCTCTATCATAACGGCAGTGTAAACCCCCGAGCCTAACGGCAGTGTAACCCCTATATCATAACAGCAGTGTAACCCCTATATCATAACGGCTGTGTAACCCCTCTATCAGAACGACATTGTAACCCCCCCCCCCCAAAAAAAAAAAAAAAACCAACAACAACAACAACAACAACAACAAACAAACCATAATGGTAGTGTAATTCCTCTATCATAACGGCAGTGTATTGTATTGTATTTTGTATTGTATTGTAACCCCTCTCCGACTATCATAAAGGCAGCGTAACCCACTGTAATCAAAACAGCAGTGTAACCCCCTCAATCATAAAGGCAGTGTAACCCCTCAATCATACGGGCAGTGTAACCCCTATATCAAAACGGCAGTGTAAACCCCCAATCGAAACGGCAGTGTACCCCCCCCCCCCCCCCCCCCCCCAATTCATAACGGCAGTGTAACACCTATATCATAACGGCAGTGTACCCGCCCCTCCCCACCAATTATAATGGCAGTGTAACCCCCCCCCATCATAACGGCAGTGTAACACCTATATCATAACGGCAGTGTACCCCCCCCCCCCCCCCAATTATAACGGCAGTGTAACCCCTATATCATAACGGCAGTGTAACCCCCAAGCCTAACGGGGCAGTGTAACCCCTCTATCATAATGGAAGTGTAAACCCCCGAGCATAACGGCAGTGTAATCTCTATATCCTAACGGCAGTGTAACCCCTATACCATAACGGCTGTGTAAACCCCTATATCATAACGGCAGTGTACCCCCCCCCCCCCCACACAATTATAAAGGCAGTGTAACCCCTATATCATAACGGCAGTGTAACCCCCCAAGCCTTACGGCAGTGTAAACCCCCGATCCTAACGGCAGTGTAACCTCTATATCATAACGGCAGTGTAACCCCTATATCATAACGGCAGTCTAAACCCCTATATCATAACGGCAATGTAACCCCTATATCATAACGGCAGTGTAAACCACCCCCACCCCGAATCATAACGGCAGTGTAGCCCCTCTTTCATAACGGCAGTGTAGCCCCTCTATCATAACGGCAGTGTAATCCCTATATCATAACGGCAGTGTAACCCCTATATCATAACGGCAGTGTAAACCCCCGAGCCTAACGGCAGTGTAACCCCTATATCATAACGGCAGTGTAACCCCTATACCATAACGGCAATGTAACCACTATATCATAACGGCAGTGTAATCCCCCAAATCATAACGGCAGTGTAACCCCCCAATCATAACGGCAGTGTAACCCCTCAATCATAACGGCAGTGTAACCCCTCTATGATAACGGCAGTGTAAACCCCCGAGCCTAACGGCAGTGTAACCCCTATTTCAGAACGGCAGTGTAACCCCTATTTCATAACGGCAGTGTAACCCCTATATCATAACGGCAGTGTAACCCCTAGTTCATAACGGCAGTGTAACCCCTATATCAAAACGGCAGTGTAACCCCTATATCATAACGGCGGTGTTACCCCTCTATCATAATGGCAGTGTAACCCACCGGCCCCCCTATCATAACGGCAGGGTAACCCCTATATCATAACGGCAGTGTAACCCCTATATCATAACGGCAGTGTAATCCCTATACCATAACGGCAGTGTAACCCCCAAATCATAACGGCAGTGTAGCTCCTCTATCATAACGGCAGTGTAACCCCTCTATCATAACGGCAGTGTAACCCCTATGATAGAGGGGGCTACACAGCCGTTATGATGGAGGGGCTACACTGCCGTTATGATATAGGGGTTTACACTGTCGTTATGATAGAGGG
This sequence comes from Serripes groenlandicus, assembly GCA_031761405.1. NCBI lineage: Eukaryota > Metazoa > Mollusca > Bivalvia > Cardiida > Cardiidae > Serripes > Serripes groenlandicus. The sequence continues at coordinate 148,756,975 of JASEVX010000002.1, forward strand.
GTTACACTGTCGTTATGATATAGAGGTTACACTGCCGTTATGATATAGGGGTTACACTGCCGTTATGATATAGGAGTTACCCTGCCGTTATGATGGAGGGGTTACACAGCCGTTATAATGGAGGGGCTATACTGCCTTTATGTTGTGGCTTTTTGGTGGGGGGGGGGGGGGGGCGGTGGGTTACACTGCCGTTATGATAGAGGGGTAACACTGCCGTTATGATATAGGGGTTACACTGCCGTTATGATAGAGGGGTTACACTGTCGTTATGATATAGGGGTAACACTGCCGTTATGTTAGAGGTGTTTACACTGCCAGTATGATAGATGGGTTACACTGCCTTTATGATTCGGGAGTTACACTGCCGTTATGATTTGGGGGTTACACTGCCGTTATGGTATAGGGGTTACACTGCCGTTATGATATAGGAGTTACCCTGCCGTTATGATGGGGGGGGGGGGCGGCGGTGGGTTACACTGCCATTATGATAGAGGGGTAACACCGCCGTTGTGATATAGGGGTTACACTGCCGTTATGCTATAGTGGTTACACTGCCGTTATAAAATAGGGGTTACACTGCCGTTATGATATAGGGGTTACACTGCTGTTAGGCTCGAGGGTTTACACTGCTGTTATGATATAGGGGTTACACTGCTGTTCGGCTATAGTGGTTACACTGCCGTTATAAAATAGGGGTTACACTGCCGTTATGATATAGGGGTTACACTGCTGTTAGGCTCGAGGGTTTACACTGCTGTTATGATATAGGGGTTACACTGCTGTTAGGCTCGAGGGTTTACACTGCAGTTATGATATAGGGGTTACACTGTCGTGATGATTTGGGGGTTTACACTGCCATTATGATATAGGGGTTACACAGAGGTAATGATAGAGTGGTTACACTGCCGTTATGATATAGGGGTTAGAATGCCATTAGGCTCGGGGGTTTACACTGCCGTTATGATAGAGGGGTTACATTGCCGTTATGATATAGGGGTTACACCTCCGTTAGGCTCGGGGGTTTACACTGCCGTTATGATAGAGGGGTTACACTGCCGTTAGGCTCGGGGGTTTACACTGCCGTTATCATAGAAGGGTTACACTGTCGTTATGCTTGAGGGGTTACACTGCCGTTATGTTTGGCGGATTACACTGCCGTAATGATATAGGGATTACACTGCCGTTATGATTATATGGGTTACACTGCCGTTATGATAGAGGGGTTACACTGCCGTTATGTTTCGGGTGTTACACTGCCGTTATGATTTGGGGGTTGCACTGCCGTTATGGTATCGGGGTTACACTGCCGTTATGATATAGGGGTTACACTGCCGTTTTGATATAGGGGTAACACTGCCGTTATGATATCTCTAGGGGTTACACTGCCGTTATAATAGAGGGGTTTACACTGCCAGTATGATAGAGGGGTTACACTGCCGTTATGATAGAGGGGTTACACTGCCGTTATGATAGAAGGGCTACACTGCCGTTATGATTCGGGGGTTACACTGCCGTTATGGTATAGGGGTTACACTGCCGTTATGATATAGGGGTTACACTGCCGTGAAAGAAGAGTGGAGTGATTATGAACATGATACAATTGTGGACATCTTCATAAATATGAAGACAAAGAGAATTGACTTGTAAATCCACCATGTCATCAAGTTCATAGTGTACCCATGTCATTTTTCCTGGTCTATATTTGCATTGGACTGAGTATCAAGACTTGTCAGATCAGAACAAACTGTTCGAAGTTTTCATGAAGTTGTGAAAATAAAACACTTTAGAATATCTTCAAAATGTTATACTGTCTTTTTATTCTCGAGACAGTCCGTTTATGTATTTTTCCCCTATTAGGAAAAAAAAATCCCCTTTTTACCAAAAGGGCACTTTCCCCAAAAACCTAGATTAATCCCTGTAACCCCTATATCATAACGGCAGTGTAACCCCTATACCATAACGGCAGTGTAACCCCTGAATCATAACGGCAGTGTAACCCCCGAATCATAACGGCAGTGTAGACCCTCTATCATAACGGCAGTGTAATCCCTATATATCATAACGGCAGTGTAATCCCCCAATCATAACGGCAGTGTAACCCCTCAAGCATAACGGCAGTGTAACCCTTCTATGATAACGGCAGTATAAACCCCCGAGCCTAACGGCAGTGTAACCCCTCTATCATAACGGCAGTGTAAACCCCCGAGCCTAACGGAGGTGTAACCCCTATATCATAACGGCAGTGTAACCCCTCTATCATAACGGCAGTGTAAACCCCCAAGCCTAATGGCATTCTAACCCCTATATCATAACGGCAGTGTAACCACTATATCATTACCTCTGTGTAACCCCTATATCATAATGGCAGTGTAAACCCCCAAATCATCACGACAGTGTAACCCCTATATTATAACGGCAGTGTAAACCCTCGAGCCTAACAGCAGTGTAACCCCTATATCATAACGGCAGTGTAACCCCTATTTTATAACGGCAGTGTAACCACTATAGCATAACGGCAGTGTAACTCCTATATCACAACGGCAGTGTAACCACCAAATCATAACGGCAGTGTAACCCCCGAATCATAAAGGCAGTGTAACCCATCTATCATACTGGCATTGTAAACACCTCTAACATAACGGCAGTGTAACCCCTATATCATAACGGCAGTGTTATCCTTATATCATAACGGCAGTGTAACCCCTCTATCATAACGGCAGTGTAACCCACCGCCCCCCCCCCACACACCAAAAAAACCACAACATTAAGGCAGTGTAGCCCCTCCATTATAACGGCTGTGTAACCCCTCCATCATAACGGCAGGGTAACTCCTATATCATAACGGCAGTGTAACCCCTATATCATAACGGCAGTGTAACCTCTATATCATAACGACAGTGTAACCCCTCTATCATAACGACAGTGTAAACCCCTATATCATAACGGCAGTGTAGCCCCTCCATCATAACGGCTGTGTAGCCCCCTCTATCATAACGACAGTGTAACCCCTTTATCATAACGACAGTGTAACCCCTCTATCATAACGGCAGTGTAACCCATATAGCATAACGGCAATGTAATCCCTACATTATAACGGCAGTGTAACCCCTATATCATAACGGCAGTGTAACCCCTATATCATAACGGCGTGTAACCCCTATATCATAACGGCAGGGTAACCCCTATATCATAACGACAGTGTAACCTCTATATCATAACGGCAGGGTAACTCCTATATCATAACGGCAGTGTAAACCCCTATATCATAATGGCAGTGTAATCCCTATATCATAACGGCAGTATTAGCTCTGTTTGTCTGTAGAAGTCGCATCCTAAAGATACTAACAAATCACTCACAGCACACATAACGTAAATCTCCTTATTGACGCCGCCTGGAAGCGCTTCCACGCGGCTTTATGATTAAATAGGTTTTAATTGTTTACCATGGGTTGACGTTATCGAAATGGGAGCAACCAACATTATTATTGTAAAGCAAAACTCTCAAATATGTTTGAAAAAACCCACGTAAAGGCGTTGATACCAGTTTCGATTTACATGTAGACCGAAAGGAAAATGGGGAAATTGCAAAGTGGATCCGGAGGTAAGAACTGTTATTCATAAAAACAAAGATAATTAGTCGCCGGGCAGAAGCCCGCGACTTCTATTTTTAATAGGTTTTCGGAAATCACATGGGAGGGGGGATTATTATTAGAAAGAAACACATTTAGATGTCTTGAACATATTACAATTGTGATTGTTTAAAAACACTAAGTAATGACACATCTAAAATGAAATAAATATTCCGATGTTTTAGGTATTTTCAGTTTCTTTATTTTGACTCGCATTTATGTTTTTTTGTTTTATTTACGAAGACAAAACAGTCCCTATTAGCTAGACTGAAATACTTTACACCATATACTACATGTAATCAAAAGGCGATAACTACAAACCTTTACGTCGCACAGTCTAATTATTTGTTTACATACCAACTGCGTAGATCAATATCCTTTGCAGAGAGCCGCTCTTTACACTCACTTACAAATAGTAAATCATAGGTGATTTAAAATGTTTATTTGGTTCGAAACAAATGAAGAAAAGAACACACCGAGATAAAACTGGTTTTAATAGAAAAATTACTTTGAACGAACACTCTCTGCCTATAAAGAGAGTTTCAAGAACGACATCTCTGCGAATAAGAAAGAATCGGGTCTTTCGTACAAAATTATTTCGTCCTTGACAATTTTAAATGTGTCATTTAATTCCCTAAAGGCATATTGCTTCCGATCTGCATATTGTTATCATGTGCATCATTGACACAAGGGCGCTCATCATACTATAATTTTAAAACATGAGTAGTTTGTTATTTTCATTATAAAAAAGGAAGGAAAGAATTAAAATAAATTAACATGTTGTAGGGCTCAGTTTATGTTCGAAATTAAGTTTAAATTATACAACAATTTCAATGAGATTTAACTGTTTAGTTGATATTATATTTCGAAGGTGGTCAAATTTATAAATATTGGACTACATTTCAACATTTGTTAAAGTATGATATAATTAGGATGCCAAGCTAATATCATTTTGAGAAAAAGAGAAAACTCATGTCTTCAGCGATTTAACCCTTATCTCATTGTTTTAAAAGTAGATTGCTGCAAAGGTGTCCACTGTTGACTTTAATAGAGGAAAGGTAAAATGACGTGCTATTGCATGCAAATCCTAAATTGTCTGTTTTGTGGTTTTATTGAAAAATAATAATATTCAAATATTCTGACAAACATCTTGAAAAGTGTATGTGTAATTCACAAATCTTATCATTATTCCTTAATGAAAGCACTGTATACATACTAAGACTAATGATTGGCAAGATTACTCATTTCTATTACTGTTTATGATCAATAATTAGTTGGCTGTGTGTATGGTCAACCTACTTTGGAATGGAGATTGGTCATAAACAATGAAAGGCTTCAATTATCATTCACTTCGTTGACAAAACAATGCAAGTTATGAAACATTTTCACTTGACCCCACCCCTGATGTTCCAATATGCCCCTCAGTTGATAACTGTTTATTCAACTACTATAATGTTAGTGTTATGCATAACTGCAGTATGGATTTCCGGCGACATTGATGCGTTGCATCAACTTTCTCTTGTATTCGTTAGTATTAAAATAACATTTTTGTTTTAGTTTAAATTGAGTCCGAAAAGAGAAAAACATGCTTCAAATTATGGCATGTCACAAATCAGTGTGTTTTTTGGTTAATATTGCGTTGATTCGGATCTAAATGTATTATTTTTTATTTTTTAAGACAGACAACATGTTAATATATGAATGATTTAATGGTGATTTCCAAAACATATCCATGTCGTGCAGCCATACTTAAAACATACGTTTACTGTAACAAGTTTGAAATATTACACATTATAATACGGGTAAACAATGATGTTTCCCGTCAATAGGTAATGTGTATGAACTTTGCAAAACTTTGCTATACTGTCTTTCTAAAAAGTGTGTCCAGAGTGGATTTTTCGATGCAGTCACGATTCTGCTACGTTATGATTGGATGAAAATAATACATCGAAACAAACAAAAACTTCTAGAGGAAATGATTCCGCTACGTTTTGATAGGATGAAAAGAATACATCGAAACAAAAACAAAACTTCTAGAGGAAATAAGTACATAGGATAATACGTACTCGATAAAGGAACGAGCACAAGTAATTTTATGTGTGATAATTTCCGTTTAATAACACTCGTCGTCTATTTTCTAAAACGAGTTCAAATAACAACTTTTCGGAAGTTACAAATCCAAATTCCTGTAATATGACGTCATGCTATTAGCGTAACGCACATGATGAATACATAACCAAAAGGAAAACGACAGAAATTATAGGAAACGTTAGTTTGACTTGTCATAAATGTAGTTCCGTAAATTATGGAATCGTTTATGAAGGGCAAGTTGATTATTTGTTGTACCTGTCATCATAATTTTAAGTTAAAAATAAGCTTAACCTGATGATGATTTTAGGTCAATAGGACTCGTAATTGACGTAAATAACTGATCGTGCTGCAACCCAGGGGACTAACAGCAGTTCACGGGGAATTATTTACAGATCACAAAAGTTACAAAAGGTAAATGATTACCCGAAGTAGGTAGCACCTATACTGTACTCATATTAATAAAACATCTGATATTTTGTTAAGACTATACAGACTTAAGGTTGATAATGGTTTTTATTTCTGATTTCAAATGCTCTATAGATATAAACACTATATAAGGTTTGTCAGAATAGTGTCATTTTCACATGTCAACTAACAGCTGTATAAATGTATGCATATTTGGTCTTCTTTTGTAATAATCAGGAAAATAACTTTTTGATTGTCCCATTATTCCAATTTGAAAATCTTGTTGAATGTCACTGAAGATGGTTCTTGTATACTTTCTTTTGCAAAAACATGCACTATTGCAACACTTCAAAAACATGCACTAGTACACCGTTTCAAAAACATGCACTATTACAACACTTCAATGTTCTTACCTTGAGATTCCGGTCGCGTCACTTCGGTCATGGTGACGTGCCCTTGGGCAAGGCACATTTTCTAGCCTAGTACTGGTTTGTTTACCCAGGGATCATGAATAAGTGAACTGTCGCCGTGATATAACTGAAATAATGTTGAAAGTGGCGTAAACCCCTAATAAATAAATAAATAAACGTACCTGTAGATAATCTCTGCAACTTCTTAAATTGTTACTAGTATTCGGTATCGACGCACTGTTGCTTTGTATACATGTTCAGCTAACTAATCATTATTATTTGACTTTGAATATAAGTCGAGTTCTATAAATAACTTTAGGGAAACCCAAATACCCACTGTTCAAAGTCAGGGTACTTAGTCCATGTTTCCGTACTAGGAATGCGATTGTATATGTTGACTGTTCGTATCGGTTTCTGTACTAGGAATGCGCTTTTATATGTAGACTGTTTACATCGGTTTCTGCAAAGACCTAATAATACAATGTGTTATTAGGTCTTTGGTTTCTGTATTAGGAATGCGATTTTATATTTTGACATTTGCGTCATTTTGTGCGCACTTTTAACGGTCGAGTTCTACCTCATTTTACATCGACATGCAAACATACCCATCGATAGCTTATTGATAATATTCAAATAAGTTCATATATGTCCACCTGTCTGACTAAATATAAGAACAAAACTAATTTGAAAACACCAGACCTAAACCTGTTTAAAGTTTGCTTGCATGATGACCGAGTAGCCAAATCAGTAAAACAAGATGATCACGAGAATCCTATAAATAGAACAGAGGTATAATAACACTATATTGAAGAATGTACACGTACTTTTAATTGAATTGAGCAAACACGTATTTTGCATTCTTTTCGGTTCCATGTCAACTATATTAATTGTTATTTTTGTTTTAACATTAGGTATAAAACGACAAAGAAACAAACAAAAGAATGAAAATAATAAAAAGCATCTGGAAACAGTAGCTGTGTTGTGACCTGTACTTGATCCGTTATTTTTAAAGTCGTCTGCATTGAAAACATCTACGTAAAAAAAACATAAATAGATATACATATATACTTGTTAGCATATTGGGTAAAACTGTTGGAAAATGAGAACTTGCTCATAATGTCGGAATATTATCCCATTCCCACAATGATTAAAATGCTCATACAGGGCCAAATGCAAAAGCATATTGCGAAGCATTTCATGGTGGATATTTTAATTCCAGAACGTTTTGTCCGATGTTGAGAGACAATGGCCGACCGACTAAGCTCTGGGCGGCTACGTGACATCAACGTCAAGACAAAACTATTCGTCTTGTCTATTTGCGTAATCATCACCTTACTGTCACAGAAACCGGTATTAACCCTTTCCCTCATACGAGAATTCTGCAGCAGACGACTTTAAATATATTTTGTCAAAAAATAAAAAATCTCTTTAATTGAATGGATAACCTATGACTAAAAGTGGAAAACATTGTGGCAAAAGGAGAAATTGCTCGTTTTGAGCAATTTCTTCTTTTGTCACTATATTTTCAAAAAGCCGTCTGCTGCAGAGGCGTCAATAAGCGTCTATATGAGGGAAAGGGTTAACACCCCAACATATGAGCAAAATGATTTGCACGAGAATTGTGTCTATGTATTCGGTTGCGGCACATGCTCACAGACGATTTACAAGGAGGCATGGTAAAGTCTTTTATTTTCTTCACAGATTAGTAAACGTTCATTCTTTTTCGAAATGACGGTCGTCGTCTGGTATTTCGGCGACATGGAAAACACTTCGGTAGAATCCCAATCGCTATTGTTGACCAGTTAGTTACTGCCCTGTTGGGAGAATGGGACAATATTCAAATAAAGAGGATCAATCTATGCACAGAAAATGAAGAGTTGTACAAGCGGCGCGAGGGGAACATACCAAACACTGTGGCGCGCAAATGGAGATATGTGTCAATGTTACTCAATGAGAAAATATCTTTATACTAAACAAATGTTGATACCATGTATAACCATAAATTTAATAAATAAAAACATGAACTGTTTTCTTTATCACTTCAGTATACTTTGCAAAATTCTTGTTAAGTTTTCGGGGCGTAACCCGATTAATGTCAAAACATCAAATTGTAATTTAACACCAACGCAATCTGACACACACTAATATATTGATGAGACATTGCACGGTGTGCCAGATCTAGCGCGCAGTTCAATGTTTAAGACGTAGCGGGATCGAAATGTTACCCAACGGCATCTTGTCTTTTAGTATTGTTTGTGACATGAAATCATTTCGTCGTCTCTCACTTGACTTTTATGGAAGTACTTAAAACAAGGTGGCGGTAAAAAAAATATATTGATTATTGGGCTATAAAATATAGTTATTAAACAATTCTGACCAATCAAATTCATTATTCGTGGGGAAATCCATTAGGAACGAGACTACAAAAGATAGTGTCTTTGATTGGTTAATATCAATTAGTACGGCCCCCCTTTAAAACATTGATTATGTATCGTGTTAAAATAATGTCCTGAAAATCGCTCCTTTTTTGAAGCCATATGTTTCATTAAAGCAAGAATCGGTTAATAATATTCAAATGGTTGAAACGTTAAAGGTTAAATTTGACATCGACTTCGATTAAATCGGATTCGTAGTAAAAAAAAAAAAAGATCTGAAAAATCGGTTCTCCGTTTATGCGAACAAGTGTATAATAAAGTCACGATGGTTGATTGGATAATCGGTTGTTTAAAGCGATAAATGGGTATACATTATCAGTTGTTAATTCTTGATTACGTAACTGCGTATACACACGACTTCGCTTTGATCGAGTGATTGGGCGAAGTCTAACACTTTAAGGCGACAACTTCGCTCAAGTCGCCCCTCGCGAGAGCCGTGTGTTTGTTCTTTTCTTCATTTATTTCGAACCAAATAAACAAATTTAAATCACCTATAATAAACCTTTTGAAAGTGAGTGTAAAGAACGGCTGTCTGCAAAGGAGATTCGCTTGTCACTTGAACAGATTTGTAGCTTAGAAACAGTTCATATTTTAGATATACATGGATAAACATTATTAAATGCATTCTTCACAAATCAAGACATCTCTTTGAACATGAAATTAACATTCAGTAAGTTAAAATTGCCTAGTAAAAGGAGAATTCGAAGTGAATTTTATCTCGATATTGACACATAACACTTTGCTGCAAGTCTAATAGGGGACTGTTTTGTCTTCGTATATAAAACAAAAAATATAAATGCGAGGTCAAACTAAAGAAACTGCAAATAATTAAAACATCGGAATATTTATTTCATTTTAGATGTGCCAATAACTTAAGTGTTTTTAAACAAACGCAATTGGTAATATGTTCAAGACATTTAAAAAAAATAAAATCTAATAACAACTCCTCCCATGTCATTTCCGAAAAAGCTATTAAAAATATAAGTGGCGGGCTTCTGCCCGGGCGACTAATAACAGTAGGTTTAAAAAACCTTTAAACTGAATTACAGTTTAGTTATCTACATATATGTAAAAGGCTGTGAAAACAACGGTGAACGCATACAATGTCTTATCTTTATCTTGGGTTAATTTTCGTTCGTACTGAAATGACCATTTTGTGCTTCATAAGGCGATTAAAATTACACTGCCAAATACCTTTCGTACGTTGAATCTACCGCAATCCAAATGGGTTGTGAAACCTAACATTCAATAGATTTTGTTGTTATCTCTTACATCTTCCAAACATTCTTACAACACGTTCATCCGTCATTTCTAAATATACCGGAAAATATCCTTACTGCTAGATACACGTTTTATCCACTCTAAAAGTATTTTTTTGAACATTTTATGTACGTGTAGTCTTACATGCATTTAATTGTGGCCAGGTCAACAAGGTAATCGTGGCCAGGTCAACAAGGCATTTGCGAAAAAGCACGGCGATAATAATTATGAATTGCATGCACAGGAAACTTAAATAATCCACGTCACATGATTTTGTAAATTTTCTGATTCTCTTGTGAGACGATATGTAGCATGATAACGCTCTCGTATGTACTATTCCAATAAATATAATATTATATTATATATTGGAGCATTTGCTCTCTCTCTCTCTCTCTCTCTCTCTCTCTCTCTCTCTCTCTCTCTCTCTCTCTCTCACTCTCTCTCTCTCTCTCTCTCTCTCTCTCTCTCCTCTCTCTCTCTCTCTCTCTCTCTCTCTCTCTCTCTCCCCCCCCTCTCAAATGTTACCGTTTGCCTGATGGTATTATATTCAAATGAGTATTCGATGAACATTTTCAATAGTCATTTGATTTTGAATTTTTGTTTATTGATCGTCTGATTTTTTTCGTCAAACTATCGTCGTCGGCGTCACCATCGTCGTCGGCGTCACTATCGTAGTCGGCGTCACTATCGTCGTCGGCGTCATTATCGTAGTCAGCGTCACTATCGTAGTCGGCGTCACTATCGTTGTCGGCGTCACTATCGTAGTCGGCGTCACTATCGTAGTCGGCGTCATCATCGGCGTCGGCGTCACTATCGTAGTCGGCGTCACTATCGTAGTCGGCGTCGGCGTCACTATCGTCGTCGGCGTCACCATCGGCGTCGGCGTCACCATCGGCGTCGGCGTCACTATCGTAGTCGGCGTCACTATCGTAGTCGGCGTCACTATCGTCGTCGGCGTCACCATCGTCGATGATTTAGTTCTGCGTGAACGTCTCTGCTGATTCAACATGAGGACTATGATAGTTAAACCAGGAACATAGATAAGATCTACGTCCCTGGTTAAACCCATCAATATGGATTAAACAAATCTATAGAGGGTCACAGAAGGAAAACTTCATCGGAATTGAATTTTAAACTATTGTGTCCCTCTTCTGATGTCACCAGTTAATACTGCTTGACAACTTATTGTAGGGGGTCACCAAAGGAATATTTCTACCAAATAATCTACGAATAAGTGTTGTGACACACCCCTTTCTGTTGCCACAGC